>CM060087.1:2298275-2318275 GCA_030522485.1 Stenchaetothrips biformis | reverse complement strand
ACTAATGAATCTGGAATTCTAGACAAAATTGAGTTTAGATCAGCTGTTATGGCTGACAAAGGCTTTAATGCTAAAGATGAATGCTATGAGGTAAGAAAAAGGACCTTTTTTTTTTCAATCAACCTACAAATTAGTAGTTCAGGCATTTTTTAGCCCTTTTTTTTTTTTTACAGAGAAACATAATTTTGTACCAGCCTCCATTTCTAACAAGGAAAAGAAAACAGTTTTCAAAGGAAGAGGCTTTGCGCACAGCTCGCATTGCCAAGGCTCGAGTTCATGTTGAACGAGCCATTCAAAGACTCAGAGAATTTAATTTTTTAACACAAGAATTAGAATGGCAATTGGCTCCAAATTTTGATGATGCATTAGTTATCGCAGCTGCCGTTGTGAACCTCAGTGCTCCTATTTTAAATGTTGACAAGTTTTAATGAGCCCGCACTACAGAAGTTTGCGAAATATAACTTCCATGCCCAAATTTTGAATTGTAGCAGTCCTTGTCAATTTGTATAACGTTGAGGCTGCTTACCGGAAACAGTTTATAATATCTTATTCAAATTGAAATGCCCTGTCTCTTGAAGTTTGTAATGTCATGCTCTGCGCAGGTTCTAACCGTTCATCAACTCTGGCCTCTTCATTGGGCGTGGGCGGCAACCAGCCCATTTTTATCTGCATGCCCTTGACAAGCGATGTTGCAAGTATGTCTTCCAATGGAAAAACTTGAACCTTTGTTATTTCTTCATACACGTATTAACTGATTTTGCTGGTTCATCAGGTTTGCTGTCAAACATGTTGTCCCGAGTGACTGCACAGCAAAGATCGACTGCTTCTTCTTCTGCTCGAATCTGGGAGGAGGAGGTTCCAGCTCCGGTCGAGCAGGCTGCAGCCCCGGTTAGTGCTGGCGGTACACGTTCTGTTTCGTAAGAAAATCGCATTTAATGTTGAAAGCAAGCCACTTGGTACAGTTGTTGTTAGGACCATAATGAACGATTTTTCCCGTAGTGAATTTTGATTCATCCCTTAGGAGGCGATTTTGGGGGGTGGGGGGTAAACTACCCCCGAAATAGTTCTATTGTTATACAATTTTGACCACCAAGGGGTCGTTTTCACATGATTCGAGGTCGCTCAGTTCAAATATCAAGTTATTTCCTATGTCCGGTCTCAAATTTTTCATATGTGAGGTCATTTAAGCGTTTTTTTAAACCTAAATTAGAAAAAAAATGAAACATGAATTTCATAGCGATATGGAGGTCAATTTCCACTAATTCGAGAGCGCTGAATTCAAAAATGTCATCGGTATTACATTTTTCGAAAAATTTGAGGGAGGAACCTCCCTTCCCCAATTATGTTTTTTGAAAATTTCGAGTTTGGTGTCTTTTTTGACTAATGTGGTACCGCTGAGCTCGAATTTACAATCAAAATTGCTCTGGGACCAAGGAATAATAATGTTGACATTCTAAAAATACTGCAACAATATGATTTAATATTTAAAAAATACAGTTATTCATGGTTTACAGGTCTCTGTCTACATCTTCTTCCGTTTCTTCTTGAATTGTCTGAAGTCTGAAAACAAGAAAACTAAAATAAGTTTTTTTTTTTAAAGCAAAAAAAAAAAAATTGTCCATGAAACCTACGTCTGGTTTGTGCATGCGCCTTTGCAAATCCTGCAAGCCGGCGTACACGGTAGTTGGAGTCGATGGGAGGCGGCTCCGGTACCTCCACAAAAAATCCCTCCACGCATGCGCCATGCTCTAATGTACCTCCACATGATTTACCTCCAATTGGGTGGAGGTGAAATGACGGAACACGCTCTGTGCACCGGAGCAGCACTTAGACATCGCGCCCAATAGGCCGAGACCGGTGAATTCGACGACCACCAGGTAGGCGTCGCGTCGACCCACGGCGCGAACGAATCGGCTTCCGGTCACCGGCACACGGAGTGAGCGTTGACGCCGACCTGCATGTAGCCGCGTAGCCGACGAGGCCGCCGTCGAGGCCGCCGTCGAGGCCGCCGTCGAGGCCGCCGTCGAGGCCGCCGTCGAGGCCGCCGTCGAGGCCGCCGTCGAGGCCGCCGTCGAGGCCGCCGTCGAGGCCGCCGTCGAGGCCGCCGTCGAGGCCGCCGTCGAGGCCGCCGTCGAGGCCGCCGTCGAGGCCGCCGTCGAGGCCGCCGTCGAGGCCGCCGTCGAGGCCGCCGTCGAGGCCGCCGTCGAGGCCGCCGTCGAGGCCGCCGTCGAGGCCGCCGTCGAGGCCGCCGTCGAGGCCGCCGTCGAGGCCGCCGTCGAGGCCGCCGTCGAGGCCGCCGTCGAGGCCGCCGTCGAGGCCGCCGTCCAGGCCGCCGTCCAGGCCGCCGTCTAGGCCGCCGTCCAGGCCGCCGTCCAGGCCGCCGTCCAGGCCGCCGTCGAGGCCGCCGTGGAGGCGTCCCGTAGAGGTGCGAGGGTGACAGAGCGACGAAGACGACTTTCGGAATCAGTCTGCAGGGACCCATAACGGTCATCTGAGTGGTCCACGCTTGGCGAGGTCGCTCCTTGGAAAGATCGCCATCGGTATCTGATGCAACTTCTCGGCCGCGTCGGGCTTCGGAAGCCGCACCCCCTGAGAGTGCGGCCGTGGTGGACTTTTCGGCCTTTTCGGGGGAAGTCCAGAGCACCGCGCCTCCAGGCGTCTTGGGCTCGCTCCGTCATACTCTAATCTCGCCCAGGTTGGCCTACCATGCGTCGACTTGTTCTCTTTGCCTCATACGGTCTATCGTATCGGGCATCCAAAACGACTTTTGTATCACTTGGACCCACCCAGGTAGAATCGATTTTGCCTCGTACGGTATATCGTGTCGGGCATTCACAACAAGTTTCCGAGGGCACGGGGCCGCGGCGGCGTCGTTGTGCACCTTGCGCAGGGCACGACCTCGGCACGGGCTCCCAGCCTTGCGCGGCAGCAAGATCGGTTTAGCGTCATCCCCTCCGGAGGTGCTGCGGCACTGTGCTGTGGCGCTTGGGCCCCTCTCGCGGACTACGGCGCGTCGTCGCCTACCCTAGTCGGGGAAGCGTGGCGGCCCTCCTGGTACGCGCTGCTCCGCGCAATGACCACCACGATGACCTATCTGAGGTCGCGCTCCGGCAGGGCGTCATCGGGAACCACACCCTCCCCTTCTTCGACGGGAGGGTGAGGGGTGGTGACACTCCGCTGGAGACGTCAATGGCGTTGTCGCTAAGGCCGCGAGGGAAGTCCACCAGCAGCTGCCTGCTTCCCGAGATGATCTCGGCGCAGCCGCGATGCTGGTGCATCGCTAATCGCTAACCCCGTCGACGGAAAGGAAATGCGTCGCTTGGCGTCAGCAGTACTCATGGTGTGCGGTACCGTTCTTTCTCAGGCAGGTTTTCCACTGCAGCCCTTCTCCTCTCTCGTGTATCTTTGGGGAGGTGAAGCGGCAGGTGAGTGCGATGCGCTCGATGGCATGATGCCGTTGCAGCTGCATGTGTCTGCCAGAATCGGTTTGCTTCGGAGTTGCGGCTCGCGCGGTTCGCCATATCGCCTCGCATGGTCGCAATGAAGGGTATCGAAAGCCTTGTCGCTGTTGGGTACTCCTCTCCCCACGCATCCGCTTTCGAGCCCCTGAGGCGCAGTCCAGCCCTTCGATGCACCGGAGGGCTGCTTGAGCTTCGGGGGCTCGCGGTGTGTTGGTGATAGCAGGAGTCCAGGTGAGTTCCGCACTGGTAAAACGTGTATCTCATTCCGCACGCCACGCGGCACTGCAGTTCGACCCCACTCGATCCGCCCCTGCTGCGTAGCAACCAAGGTAAAACCGCATGCGATGTGCTAACTGCTTTCTGCGCTATGTACCTCACGTGGTGCCGGACATAAGGCGTGGAAGCTCTCGGGTCTGCATGCTGCACGCACCCTCGATGCACCCGCGGCGCTGGGTGCATCTGAGGGCACTGCTGCGGCGGGCCCGAGAGGGAAGCCCGGGGGAAGGGGCAACCGCTACTGTCTAAGTACGGTCTGTGAACCGCGGACTGTTAAATGTCACTTCTCTGCAGTCCGGGGTTCGATCCCGTGTGAAGAGAAACGGCTTTATTTCACACTGCTTGCAGCCTCGCTGAGGTTTTTGCACCGTTGTGTCTGCCCTTCGCACACTGCTTGATCGCCCTCGAGGCTTTACCGCGATGCTCTCAGAACGCTTGACTGTTTCAGGGGACGGCGCTCATACTGCCTGGTGGACATGAGCTCGTCAGCGAGGATCGGCCGTAGTGCCCAAAGGGAGGCCCAGAGAGCGACCTCGGAACTCGAGCCAGATGCAGTCCTTGGTCTTCCCCACGCGTGGCCCAGCCCGGAACGCCCTTCACTCCGCGACGCCATTTCGAGAAAAGAGGCGAGTACCAGCAACTCGTAGGTTACTCGTGAGGTAATACCTCCTCCCACGCCCCTCGCCTTCCAGGTAGGCAATCAGTGCCGCGCGCCCGGAAGCGCCCGAGAGGTCGGCAACCACTCCGACTCGGACCCTCGTCAATATTTCTCATACGGACGCGTTCTTATTGGTCTTGGTCTCGGCCTCGGCCGTTCCTTCTGCTGGGCAACAACACCGGGCCGGGGCCACATTTAAATTTGCGATTGTGTTCAAGTTAATGTCGCACACGAGTCCACCTTTTTCAAGTGCCGTACCCTTGGAGTAGTACGTTTCCGTCTGTGACGAAAATCGCCCCATGGCGTGGTGCGCGTGTCCATGAATCCCGGTGCGGAAGGCGCACCCAACCTGTTCTTGCTGTCGTTTCCAGCTTGCCAATTGCATCAGTTTTAACCGTTTTTTCTTGTTGCAGGGCCATGATTGCGGTCTCGGGAGTCTGCAGCATGAAGCTGTCTGTCTGCTGCTGCCTCGGCGTCCCGCTTCCAGTGGATCCTAACCTCACAGACATGGCAGGAGTTTTCAACTTTAGGAACCCAGCCGCTGGTCTGGAGTGCAGCTTGTCAGCTGTCATATTTCTCGAGCTGTGATCCTCACTGCCCCAGGATGATTTATGCTTTAAGGTAAGTTTTTTTTAGCTAATTCTTTGCTGTTTTGGCCAGTCATGAGTTTTGCCAGTCCAATGATATCATTGTTGACCAATGGTCATGGTTAATGAGCGGAACTGGTGCTGGCCAGCCATAACGATTTCAGATTGCTGTTTATCTGTCAATTCCCCTAAATTGGATATGAGTGGCTTCAGTATGTCTGATTCCCTTTGTTTTGGACCTTCCGTTGTCCTTCAAACATCTCTCCTATTCCCATTTCATCTTTTATTTGCGAAGGACAAGTATCTTTATCTTTTCATTCTAAGCTTGAGTTTGTACAGTATCGTATCTGGTCTCTGTTTTCATTCAGGCTTTTGTAGTGTGTAAATAATGAAACAAATAGGATATGTCTCATTTCAAACGCTTGTATTCATTTTACTCCCGACAGTGACAAATGTTTTCAGTACTGTCATCAGAAGGCTCGTTCCATCTTTTTCATTGTTAAATATTACGTATTGATGAAGATTTTATGAAAAATAGAAATAAACACTCCTTTGATGTTTCAGGTTTCCCCTCAATACCTTGGAGCTGATTGTGCGGCCAAACTTTGCTCCCTGAAAGAAACATTGAGGCTGTCTCATCTGTAAGTTCCCCCTTCTCCTTTCTACTTCAATAGTGTTATTTATTAGTCTGGATTTATGTTTCAGTAACACTCTTGTCCAATTTATCTTTTGCAGGTCAGCTGTGGTCTGCTTTTAGAGGCTAGCCAATATTGTCACTTTGAGCCTCCTTTTGCTGTGGTTTCCTGACCCTTTTCAATGGAAGGAAAAGTAAGGAAGATACTTTTCGAAGAAAACAAACATTTTGGTAAGTAAATCAGTCAAATTTTTTCTGTGCACGTTGTGTATTGCACTAACATTTAACTTTCTATCTTCTTTAGGTAGGGACTTGTTTTAAACAATCAAGCATCTCCTTCCCTCCAGATGGCGCTTTTCTTCGTTCTGCAAAGCTCAAAATGAATGACTGCATTACGGAGACGGAGGACAAAGTCACCTCTCATCAAGAAAACAACAGTCTTTCTGTGCTTTTTGGTATTCTTTTTCTTTGCTCTCTTTGGGATTTGTTTGAGATTCATGGCTGTTTTCTTACTTTATAAATTGTGTATTACATCATCATATAAAATATTTTTAAATGCCTGTTGAATGACCTTTTTTTTTTAAATCTCATGTTGTTTTAGTGGGAGCAGTGATATTTAACTTATAAAACTTTTAAATTAGTGTGTGAAGTGTGGGGAGTGTTCTAGTTCCTTTTGATCTCTGTGCATTTAATTTGTTCTTATCTCCTTTCAAAGTAATGTTTAGAATGCTCAGTCAAGTTTTTTCTTTCAGTATACATTTGTATCTGACCCTTATTCAGTATTTGATGTGAACAATAACTTATGGTGAAATTTTTCTCATTTCATTCATTTGTGTCTTTCTCTTAGCTAAATCAGTAATTGAATCCATTCTTAAGCTACTGTATTTTAATTCCAAGCTCACCTGAGAGATATTGAAAAGCAATCTTAGATTGCATTCAAGCATTGCCGTTTTTCACTATCAATCAGCAGCCTTGACAATTTCGACATTTTTTTCATCATCGGTTAAATGCTATGGCATCTATAGGGTTTTTTTACGCATATTTTTTTTGTGCTGGTAGTAACTTTTGTTCGGTGGACATTCCTCATGTATCACTCCTGTTATATTTCTTTTCCTTTCACGAGCCACAAAGTTTGGTCATTTTATTACCACATTGGGAGTTGTTCGTGGTCTTGGTCTCTTCATATGTGAACTGAATTGTTTTGCACTCATGACAGTGCCCACCAGGCCCTGACCCAGTTGTTTTCCTTATATGTAAATGGCTTGTTCAAATCTGGTTACTAACATAAATCATTGAACTAAAATTAACTGTGTATAATAAATAATAATATTTTTTAATTTTTTTTGATCTTGTGACTGCGTGATCTTCATGTAGGGGTAGAGAAAGAGTTAAATGTTAAACAACTAGTGGGGTGGAATGTGAGCCATCCCTTCAGACTTCATAATGATTCACTTCATATTTTCTCCTTTTCATTTGCCATGCCGATGTACTATGTCACTTTCTGCATTGCTTTGCAACCAGTCTTTTTAAAATATGATTATGTTCTGTCTGTCTCACTGTATCTCTTTGTTCAATTTTTTGTTGTGGTTGTGTTGTTGGAGTACTTGATGTGTCGGCATAAACTAATATCTCAATTCCACCACTGAAGTTGTGACTATTTATTCCCTGGTTAACACTGGTTTGTCCCATCCACATTTGAAGCATCGCAACTTTGAGTGATGAATTTGAGAAGGCGAAGGATAAGAGACATAATTTTTAAAATTATGAAGGACCCAACTTGAGAATTTGGCAAGTGCAGAGAGGAAAGCCCTTTCTAGTATGACAAAGTTCATGTAACTGAGCTACCTAATTATTTGACATTTGTATTCATGCTGACATTGGCTACTTTAGTGTCCTATTTTTTCACCATCTTCTCTCGTGTGGCAAGGAGCTGGTCCTAATTGTCTCCATCATATTAGTACCTGTTTTAAGTTTCCAGTTAGAGAAAAAGTAAAAGATGGGCAGGAAAATTAATGTTTCTCAGCATCTTTTAAAACACTAGAATTGTTTATATAGGTTTGAGTGTGGCGCCTACTCAAGTCTCACAACTAATTGAAGTAATGACAATGAGCATAACTGATCTCATAATATGAAATGAGTTTTTTCAATGATAGTTGCTCAGGGTAGGTGATGAGAGAAACAGAAGAGTAATCTCTATACACATTTTAATAAAAATCATTTGGTAGTCTAAGATACAATAAACACTTTGCTGTCTTGATGAAACACTGTACGTTGAATTCCAACACTGCAGAAACCTCTATGTTTGGGTGGGCTCGAAGGACCACTTTGGAGAGAAATTGAAATTGGATGCAAATAAACCTACAAAGGAAAACACAGAATGAAAACCAGGGCAAATATTAAATAAAGCGAAACAAAAAGATGTAATGATACTCACATCAAGAAGCAGATTTTGTAGAATGCCCATGCGGCACTAGTCCTTCCTCGATTCAGGACTGAACCAACACTCCGTCCAGTTTGACATCCAAAATTGTCGGTGAGTGAGGGGAAGACCACCAGGGGCTTAATGCAATTCCTGGAAAGACATGAAAATTTCTGAGTAAAGAGTGGCAAAACTAATGAGGAGGGCTATGGGGGAGGCATGAGACAAGTGTACCTATTAAGTAGCATGACATGACACTTTACAACAAAAATGACAGAAGGACAAACAATAGCACATCACATGAAGACAGGTTCACATCACAGAAATTCAGAATTGCAGAGGAAACACAGGCAAAATAAAAATAGTTCCAAATTCGAAGCACACAATAAATAAAAAGTCTGACATCAAGAAAGAAAAAAAAAACAAGTAATATTCATAACATAAGGGCATTTGGCAGCAAAGCATTAACAATGGGCAAGGTACAAAACCCAATAGACATGAAGGTATGGAACAGAGGATGAAGAGGCTTAAACTTATGAACTGGCAATGAAACTGAAGCGAAATTGAAACATAAGAATACACATTATTCAAGTTATGGTACTGGGGGGGACAGTAACCAAGCACAATCAGATAGCAGAGTTTTATGACAAGTGCTAACAAATCTACTACAAGACACAATAGGCACAGTACACAGTACAAGAAAACAATCAAAGGCAATAAAATTAAGGCAAGGCAGCAAATGGCATTTACAAAAGGGGAGGAGAGGGGGAAGGAGCTGATGAGAAAAACAAAACTCACAAGGCAAGAATAAATTCTGTACAAACTTATCACAGCACACAATGCATTCAAACCAGTGAAAATAAGAGGGTCAAAATGGAAAAAATATTGATTTGCAGAACAAGAATACCATAAACCAATCACATCAGGCAAAGGTAACGAGCAGAACCACACATGCACAGGAAATAACTAAATAACTCATTAGATAAGTCTGCACATAACTGCCCTCCAGAAACCTGTACCTGAAAAAGGGGGAAAAAGTACCGTTCCTGTCCAGGCCATCCTTGCTTTTCTTCGGCTTGTTCATCTCGCTTCAGCACGTAAACTGGAACACTCAAACCAGTGTTTTAACAGCAAACAATCATGGATCAGACAAGATCGACAACCAGACAGAGTCAAGGCATTGCACAAGAGAAAGCAATGAGAAGCAGCCACAATAAGAAACAGCCAACACAATTCGAGAAAGCAATTCCATTGGCACAACACAGTCAAGGCTACAGAACAAACAATCAAAGGGTTTACCTGGCAAAGGCAGCCAAATAAAAAAAGTAAACAATAACTCTCAGAGTATGAAAGAGCAAGGACGATCAAAGTAAAACAAGCACAGGCACAGTCAATCATACTCATCACAAGACAGATCACAAACAGTCAATGCAGTTCGAGAAAGCAATTCGATTGGCACAACACAGACAAGGCAACTTAACAACATGCACAAACCAAGTACACAGAGAATTATCTAAAATAAATAAAACTATAAAGATCCACATACAAGCCTAGGCACAGTACAATCAAAACCTAACACACAGAGACAGGGAGTGCAAACTCAGTCATAAACAACACTCACTTGAGAAAAGAAGATGAGCACTTCAAGAAGCAACAAAACTCATGCACAATGTCAGTCATATTCAGAACAATTCACATTGGAACAAGAAAAATAAACAAGCATGCACGAATCGCTCACTTGCAATGTCATCATCCAATAGTTCGAACACAAGTACACCAACTTATTTCAAAAGTAAATACATTGCACACATTATTGAATTCAGTCAACACAAAGAGCAAACACTTCATGGGGAAGACAATGTCTCCTTGGACACATTCAGTCAAATATAATTGAAAATAGAATGAAAACACTTCTGCAAGAAGAGACTCCAAATTTGTGTGTGCACGCCTGCATACCTGCAAAAAGAACAGCAGGAAACCGAACAAAAGCACCCAGCACAGATGAGGACAATGTCTCAACAAAGATTTCACTACCAATCATTAAAGACAAGTAAAACGAGTAAGACAAGCAATCATATTGAAAATTAGCTGTGAACATACTGCCATGGAAGTGTATTAGCCCTGTAGTTGAAACAAACAAGAGATCGACATAATAAACAAGGCCTATCAGGAGATCAAGTAGTTTCTAAATGGCACTCGTTCAAACATGCACGTACCAAGTAAAGAGCAGATTAACGAGGCAAGTGGTAGGTGATTTGACCATTCCCTTAAATTTATTGAAAAAGCCCTGTATTTGACCGCCTCAATGCTGCCCTCCACGACACCCCCGTCGACGCCCCGGTGCTGGGCTTACTTTCCCACACACCCTCCCTCCTTTTTATCCATATTGGTCACCTAAGGGGGCGATGTAGTGCTCAAAATCCCTCAAAAATGGCGAAAAAACAGAGAAAAATATCACATTTTCTCCCAAATTTGTCATGTTTTGAGGCCTAGGCTCAAAATGGGGTGGCTCACATGGGCTCTGGTGGTTGGAAAAATCGTCTCTAGTGTAAGTGAAGGCAATCCAGTCGAGAAACCGCCACCCCGAACTCAAGGGGGCAAAACATGGGGAAAGAACTAATTTTCGCCGAATTTTTGTATAAAACGTCCGGTAGGGTGATGAAGATAAGGTCCGATCGCAAAACCCGACACGAATCTGAACTCAGCACTAAGAAACGAAACTTTTGAGTCCTACCGGTAAGCCGAAATCGAAAGTCGCCTCCGAATGACGCCCCCTATTGTAGATGTGCCTTTACACACTTTCCTAATCACATCTATTGTTAATAGCTAAGACTTGCAACAACAGACAGGAATGATGCCAAAGCGCTAGAGGAACTGGGTAACCTGTTGAAACGCAAGTTCAAGGCGAAAATAGATGACACCAATTCAAAGAAAATAAACATTTACGTTTAATCCACAAGTTCAGTACTTTTTCAAAGCATCTTTGACTGATGACATTTATCAATATTCAGCAGACTATTGCACTGATGCTGAGAGAAAGAAGTTTGTTAAAGAGGCAATTCCCATTGCTTCTCAACCCATGGGTATTGCTGACCGTTGGTGAGTTTATTGCATTCTTTCGAAGTTCACGTGTACTATGTGTGCTCTTTCTGGATATGGAACACACCAGGATATAACTTCAATTTGAATCAATGCAAAGTATCCTTTTGATTTTCAGCAAATTGGCTCTGGAAACGGGTGTACAAGAAATTCGCAAACACTGTTTTGAAGAGATTAGGAAATAATCTACTTTATCCCCTGAGCTTGAATCAAAAAAAGAAAGGTTCCAAAATCTCTTTGGCACTCAAGATGTTACACCCAACCACACTGAAGACAGGTCACAATCAATCTATGGAGCTGGTGTTCATGTAGATATCCCTTTAAAAATAGCTGGAAATTTCTCTCTTTCAACCCTGAACACCATAATTGATCTGCTAGAGGAAAATCATGGTGGTATAGCGACACCATACGCATACTGCGGTTCTGCTCACACTGCATTTCCCTGGCACATAGAGGATGGAGGACAGTTCAGCATTAACTATGTCATTGCTGGTGCACCAAAGCTGTAGTAAGATTGAAACGTTGCATGCATCTGTGGTTAGGGCATGAAACAACCCTGAACATTTTCCATACACATTTTTTCTGAAATTATCGTTTCTTTAGAGGCTTTTTTATTACTCTTGTATTTGAGATTACAAAATTTAAGTTGTTGGAAGAAGGATACAATAGGTGTACCTTTGCAGATAAGAGAACACATTTGTATGTCCTCTAAGCCAGGACACATCTTTCAATTTTGGTCTGTAGAAACTCCCTCTTCCAAACTCTTGTGTAGCTTTCTCTGCAAAACGCTTGATGGATAAAAAAGAAATTAGAATGGGGTATTCAAAGATGTTATTCGCAGGACTCTATGGGAGATTTGTTTTACATCTGCTTCTATTTTATTAAAATAAATTTGTATATTTATCCTGGAAAATGGGTGAAATATCTTGAAATGCTTCCATGGAGTCATGCAACTATCTTCTTAGTGTACCACATTCAAATTTCAGATCTATCCATCGGGCGGTTTTCTGAGAAAGCAACAGTATGGAAAAGGGAGTTTTGAGTCCAGGCTTAGAGTGCATTCAAATGTGTTCTCTTGGCTGCAAAGTTGCTACTAATGTTCTTTCGATGTTATGACCTCATATAGAACAGTGAAAAATTATTCTGAAGAATTCGACAAAAAACCTTTTTTGGAAGATGTTTATGGCTTTACCCTCTTAATATTTTACTTGTAAGCATTATATACTTCATTGGTACCATTTGATCTGGTTTCTTGCATTCCATGCAGGTTTGTCATTCCTCCTCAATGCTTTGGCATTGCAGAATGTGTTTCACAATCATTTAACATAGCCCGTGGTCACACATCTTGCCGTGCTCTACTTGCTGACCACAAAGTATTTGTGGCAGATCCTGAGTTCTTCAGAAAGAATTATGGAATTCCTTATTCGACGGTATGAAAAAAAGCAACACAATGTACCATCTTACAATTTATTTCCTGACCAGAATATTTTAATTGTCATAAGAATTTGTAGAAAAGTAATGTCCTACTGTTTGGATTCCGTTAGTACACGATTTGTTGCTTTTCCCTAGGTTATTCAAGAGCCTAGGGATTTTCTCGTAATCTTTCCCTTTGCTTTACACTCTGGTATGAATCTGGGCCACAATTATGCTCTGGCAAGCCATTTTGGGGATGAAGCCTGGATTGATGAGGGCATTTATGCACCAGTCTGCACCTGCAAGTTTATATTTATGTTTTTATTTTTAAAGCAACACCTCTCAAGGTTGTAAAACTTTGTTTTCAAGCCAGTAACTTGTTGCAGTCCTCATCAAGTTCATCTTGACCTCTCTCCAATTTTGAAGGAGTGCAGACCTGACATTCTTGAGAATTACCTGACGGCATCGGGGTTACTTTTTCCACCAACCCATCCAAGGGAAGTGAGGAAATTTCCTTCTTCATCTGCACAATTAGAACCTGCACAGCTAAGCACTTCTTGAAGTCTACTAGTGACAGAAACACAAGAGAATCGACACAGAAAGTTTGTGAAGAAACCACAAAAGGATGGACAGAAAGGGTTTAAATCTAGACAACTACACTGCACAAAATGTGAAACATCTTATGAAGAAAACAAGATGTCAAGACTGATGGCCCACGTCAAGAAACACCCCCCGGAAGATAAGAACAACATCTTACGTATTCTCAAGAAGAAATACCCACCATGGCAGCCCAAAACTCACAGTGGCTTTTATGCAAAGTATGTGGAGCCTTCAGACGCGGCTCCATTACTCAGCTAATGGAACACCACCGCAAATTTCATGAAAACACACCTTTCAATGGAGGTATAAAATCTATAAAATAACATTTTGGCTTTACATTTTTTAGATTTGTGCTTGACCTGGTCTTAATGTGTATTGAACATTACTTTCAATCATTTACAATGAGTCAAGTTGTAAAGGTTAAGAAACAACAAAGAGATTTTTGTCAATACTCCCCAAAAAGTTACATGACTTCTATCTTTAAAATTTCTTGGCTTTGTCATAATATTAAACCTTCCTCAACCATGCCAATATCTATTTTTGTTTCCTGGTTGAATGATATATTCTGTTTCTTTTACCAAGACAATATTGAAACTATTTTAGGGCAGCGTGTTCCTTTTTCTAGAAAAATGAATGTTTCTTTCGGAGGATGTTTATTATGCTTATCATGTGGTCAGAAATTACACTTAAAGAATTCGGTTGATTGAAGACATCAAAACCACAAGTGTAGTTTTACTTGCATTTTACTATGATTCATATTCTAGGGCTATGGAATGCTCAAATTTTGGTAACCAATAAGGTGTATCACTGTTACACTGCTTTCCAGGATTCAGGTAATTCAATAAAATTAGTCTGAAAAGAAAGGTGACCTGTCTTTTTATTCATGAAACCCTCAAACTTCTTAAAGACAGGCTCCATGTTGGGCAGGTTAATATAATTCAGTTTGTCACGGTCACATTACAAGATAAAGGTAAAGAAACAAAGTGCACTGGCAGCGAATTAGACCCAGCTTTGCCACAAATTTTGAGTTGCAGTATCACACTGCAACAAAGAGAGTCAAAACATCAGAGCATGAAAACACAGGTGTGCATTACAGCAGCAATAACAAGGTAGGTTTACGCCTGACCGTGTCTTGTCGTAACAGGCTTCGCGATGCTGCGCCAGTTACGACAATCCACGCCAGGCGTTACACCTTCCTTGGCCTGTGGCGCTTCCCTGCTTGCCTTCGGCAAGCTGTCTCAAGGATTTTTGAGGCATTGAGTAATGCACCACGTGAAATCTGCAATAAAATTTTTTAGTCGGTCGATCCCCTTTTTCAAGATCCTGATTCGGCAAACTGATGAAGTCGGGCTCCTAAACCCCCCTTTCCGACCCCTCTTTGAAAAGGTCTTGCCGAGGCCTATCGGAATCTGCAATAAAACTTTTTAGGCGGTCGATCCCCTTTTTTCAAGATCCTGATTCGGCTAACTAATGAAGTCGGGCTCCGAGACCCCCTTTCCGACCCCTCTTTGAAAAGGTCTTGCCGAGACCTATCGAAATCTGCAATAAAATTTTTTAGTCGGTCGATCCCCTTTTTTCAAGATCCTGATTCGGCTAACTAATGAAGTCGGGCTCCTAGACCCCCCTTCCGACCCCTCTTTGAAAATATCTTCACACTAAATCTATGTGTGTACTCAGTACACACTTCTAGGTGCGTGCTTACAAGCATGCACTTCGAGGTTTGTACTTGCCTAAGAACGCACCTGGAAGTGTGTACTTGAATGAGTACACAGTTTCAAGTGTGTACTCAGTGAGTACACACATAGAAGTGCATGCGTTTTCCCTATGCCGCGCATGCACCTCGCAAGTGTGTACTCACTGAGTACACACTTTGAAGTGTGAACTCATTCAAGTACACACTTTAAAGTGCGTGCTTAGGCAAGTACACACCTCGAAGTGCATGCTTGTAAGCACGCACCTAGAAGTGTGTACCTAGTACACACATAGATTTTGTGTGTTGCCGAGACCTATCGAAATCTGCAATAAAATTTTTTAGTCGGTCGACCCCCTTTTTTCAAGATGAAGGGTCAAAGTTGATTATGTTAGTAAATTCGGGCCGAGGTAGCCAATTCGCTGGTAAAAGTTTGGTCAGGGGTCGAAATTGATTTCATTTTCGGCATCAGCACCTTCAAAAACATACGAAATCATGTAAAAATGTCTCTAAAATATAAAGTCACTGAAAAGTTGCACTTTTTCTGCCGTTTTTTTTAGTGCTTTTTCGTTGATACGACTAAATTATTTGAGATAGAGAGCTGAATTTCGGCGTGTGGCGAGCCAAGGATATACCTAACAACCCTGCAAAATCTCGTCTCGATCGGCCGAGCCGTTTGGGAGGAGTAGTGCGGACACACAAACAGACAGACAAACAGACAGACAGACAGACAGACAAAACTTTTCAACCCCACTGGAGTAACTGGCTTCGCTAATCGCTCAGCCAATTAAAAGCGAACAATGAGGAATAGTTGGTATTCCAAGGCTGTTGTTGATGGTGCACAGCCGGGTGAGGAGAGGGGTGTCCCCTCTGGTCCCGTCTCCTCATCCCTTGCCCGGCTTGGCACCAACAACAAGCCTTGGAAGACACCCTATGATAAGGATGAAATTGCCTTATTAGCTGAGTGCCTGCTTTGGCATTGAAAAAATTAGCCGACTGGATTGTTTAACGTTAAAAAAATATTATAAAACTTTCAAGAGGACTTTGAGAATAATGAAGTTAGTCCCAGTTAGTGCCCGTGTGAGTCCATGTGTGAATGAGAACATGTATGTGCTTGTGTGCTTGCATGAGTGACAAAAGTGACGTCAACATTTCTTTTCTCTGTAACAGATTCGGCTGATGACGGTGCTTTACGTGTGCACTCAATGGTTTGGGCCCCATGATCTGCATTTAACAGTTCGGCCTGGTATCTACCTAGAGAACCTAATGCAAGTTGTTGAACCGGGCCATCCTGCGTACCCTTTCCCAGAACACGGTACATTCTTCAGTAGCCCAATGGAATATGCACTTTATATGGGAAAGGACAGCGTCTATGGCAACAACAGTGAGATCTATGGTGCTTCCCTTCTCTTCGATGTCAAGATAAATGTGGCGTGGTGTTTGCCTAACAATGTAAGTGGAGAACAATTCCGCATATTGCCTTGGAAAGAACTCAAACGAAATGATTCTGATCTATTCACAGCATTACCAACTTTTAGATGTCAATTCAACCTCCGACAGGGAGACCATCAATCTCCTTTTTTGGGGGGCTGGAGAACGATTAGGTGGTGGTCACTACTGCCCAATAACAACCCTTTTTTATAACGGAGTTACCATTCCTGGCCCGCAACAGAAACCACCAACACCACCTTTGCCACCAAAACCTACACCAGTTCCAAAACACTGTGAAAATTTGAGTCGTCACTTGATGACAATCTCAAGGCTAATTTTTCTGACAAAAATGTCATCAAAACAATTGATGATATTGTTGTCACGCCCATGCAATAAGTATAGGAGCTTTGGTGAAAATGTCATCAATTTGTGATGACATAGTCATTATTTGAAAGTGATGGAAATATCATCTACGATTTTGTCATAAAGTGACAACAAATTTTCAGTGAACCGAAACCGATTCCTAAACCGAAGCCATTTCCAACACCAAAACCACCATTGCCACCAGTTCCAAAACCTGATCTTGTACCTACACCATCCTCCAAACCACCAATAACCAAGCCACCACCAAACAAGCCGCCCACACCCAAGAAACCCCCTACGTCACCTAAGCCTTCCTTGCCAAAGCCAAAGCCACCGACACTTAAACCATTGCCGAAGCCCAAATCCCCACCTAAGCCCATAGAACCTAGGCCACCGACACCCACTTCACCCACCTCGTCACCTCTCTTGGACCCAGAACGGAAGATTCTCTTGGAGACCAATGGCATATTCGCTGGTCGATTCTATGTGCATTACCTGCAAGTACCGGCCTGCCAGTCGTTTTTTACAGCCCTCGGAGAATTTTGTGATGGCCTAAGTTGCATGGCCTTACGTGAGCAATTGGAAACCTTTACGAGTACGCACTGGCGTCTTTTCTTGAATGTGACATCATTAGTTGAAGAAAAAGACTCTTCTTCACAAGCGTACAGTACAAGGATCACACATCCGTTGTCACATGCAAGAGATTATGACCTTTATCTGGCGGCTCAAATGATTAAAAAAACTGTCATTCTTGTTTATGGCAATACTACTTCTAGTTATGGTGATATCTGTTTTCCGCCCGTCCATACACGACAAACATTATCAGAAGATGGTACCTACTATAACGCATACGTTCCTGCTGCATCACAAAAGAAAAATTCCAAACAAAAAGAAGTTCAGGTAACCAACATTTTATTGTTCCTTCTCATATCTTGTACATGAAACGTTACTTACTGATTGATAACATGATTGCAGATCGTTCTTGTGGATTGTCTGCAGCAAATGCCAGATATAAAATCACAACTTATGTTGGGTCAAACCATTCCTGTTTTAGTTGTCACTGGACGTTTTCCAAAGGTGAGCTTTTTGTTTTATGCACACTTTATTGCCATTATTTACATGCTGTCACCTAACATAATAAAATATCACACTATTGCCCGTCTATTATAAAGGTTCGAATTGTGGATATTCTTGAAAACAAAGACAAGCTTAAGAGTGACTTTCTTATGGGCCACTCGGTTTCTGCATCATCTTTTTGTAACGCAAAGCTCAAGGTAAACCACTGTTCAAATGATAAGCTTGACGTTATGGTTATCTTAAGTCCTCATTTAAAAATTCGAACTGTTTTTAGGCACGAAGTAGCCTTATAGCCTCACCGGGGTTGGGTTTTTTTCTTTTTTTTTTTATTGTCAGTCTGGCTCCTTATGCAAATCCAAAATTTTCTATACGATTTTGATGAGATTTGGCAGAGTGGTAGAACTTTGTACCCTGATTTCAGTGGTGAAATGTGGTTGAAAAGTGTAGGGCCAATTTTGAGAAATTTTGAGTTGAAATCGCCGTTACCATGGCAAAACTCGACTCGTCAGCGAAAAACAGAGGGAGAGGGGGGAGCCGAGCCACTGGAAATGGAATCCGACCAATAGCAGCGCTCCTTTTCGCCTCTGTACAGCTTACACAAAAAACGCTTGCTCCCTTGAAAAAGCGCGTTCGAATCAAAATTGTCTTTTACTGCAGCTAGAAGAGCTCCAACAATGGTATAGACGTTGTTTTCGAACGTGGCCATTTGGATCGGCCGGTCGGTCGGTGATTGTTGGCCAGAGTGTCCCGCGCCGCTGCGCGCAGGCCCTGTTGTTTTCAGAAATACCAACCCTAAATGTTCTAAACTCTTTGAATCGGAGTGAAATAGGACATTAAACTGCGTGCCTGTGCAAATGCATTTGTGATAAAACTATCCCTAACGTAGTTTGAGTGTGACTATAAGTCACTTTTGAAAACAGTGGGCGTGTAGCTGCACCTTGTAGCGAGGTTTGATGGTACTTCTGAATCTAAGACGAAACGATCTGGACACGGGGGCTGTGCTTTTTTCTAACCTTAAAGCTGGGTGAACTGGACTATTATACTGCACGTTTCTGTAAATAACTTGTCCTTCAGGTTTTATGAGACTGTCTTAAATGTCTGTTTTTGACACAAATTGATACGAAGCTGGTCTTTACGTAAGTTTTAGTATTATTTCTAATGGTCTGACAAACGTAAACAGAACTACACACAACGCAGTCCTAGCCTTAGCTATCTTTGTTAAACCAGAACATAAATATAAAATTTACTTCGTGACTACCAGGATTTCTTGAAATCGTATTTTTTTTAGATTTGTCTTGTAGACAGCTTCTTCTACAACCCAATCGCTAAGAATCTCCTTCTGAAAGGTAATGCTATATCGGCATCGGCCTTTACAAGAAAAAAGCCACAGGTAATTATGGTCTTTTTTGTCCATCTTGCTTCGTTTTCTTCAATTTCTTTAAGAAACAAAATCGCTAATTATATTTTACCTTATTTAAGATCAAACTTGTCAAAAATCCGAACAAGGACAAGCCGCAGGGAAGGTTCATGGAAAATAACGATGCCGAAGACGAGGAAGACGAAGTACACAACCACGAATTTTTTTCTTACGACCCACCGTTCACCACGGACGGAGGTGGTGATGTAGCAGTTAGACTTAGTCCAGTGATTCCGCCCAACAGTAAGTCAATTACTTTAGTTATAATTGTGCTACTTTTTAAGATATTTGGCTACCATTTCCTTTTATCATGTGCGTGAGCTTAAAAAAAAAAAAGAGTTGCTACTCTGTTTACAATTCACTGAACTTGCTTGCCTTTTCACAGATATTGTTACATAGCCTGGGAGTCGCACTATGTTCACAAAGCAGTGCAGAAGGACGTGGATGTGGGCTGCAACGTTCAGAGGTGAAACACCCGAAGCGACTTCTTTGTCTTTCGGTCACATGGATAACGAATACCCTAACTGTGGTGCATTATTTTAAGATGCCGAAATGCTAGTGCGGAAAGTAGGTGGTGCATTAAAGCCTCCAACCGTTTGTTGCGGAAAGCTCGGCCGCATTCATAGTTTGCTCAAAGACAGACAGTTTCTAGAACCAGCCGATGAGATCCGGGAACTTTTTGATGGAGACAGTGCCAAATCAAAAAGATTCTTACAGGTTCCTACTCTCTACAATGCCGCGTTTTCCATGCGCAGCGAGTGGTCAGCCGTCGCTTTCGCAAAATAAAGGGTGTCAACTTTAATGTGGCAATACTCAATGGAAAACTAGCTTATTTTACCGGCAAGAAGTTTAAGGAAGAACAGCAGTTGACAATG
>CM060087.1:2267262-2297275 GCA_030522485.1 Stenchaetothrips biformis | reverse complement strand
TCCCAGAATGGCGTTCTGAATGCGAGATCGGGAGAAAATGTCCAACTCACTCGGAACACAAGGAATCGCCGCTTGACCCCCCGCCATGGTTACGAGAAAATGTCGGTGTCAATGCCGGTCCGCTCGTGGAGAAGTCCGCCGCCCGTCTGACGTCTGCGAGGTGCTGTCTTCCTTTTTATTCCTGTCTGCCGAGTCTTCGACTTGCTGGTGGTAGCCTTCTTACGCTTGCGGGGTGCCGCCTTGCGTCGAGTCGTCGTCTTTTTTTTGCTTTTGGCTCGCGAGCCGCGTCCGATAAGAGTAGCACGCGCGCGCCGGGTCAGATTGCGTCGAACTTGACCCGCGCGCGAGGCGGCCGCTGTCCGGAGGGCAGGCAAAGACGAATCCTGCTGCATGTCTCGGTACAAGCCGAAACTCGCGTTGGCCACCTCCTCGGAGACGGCGCGCACGCCCTTAACGATAAGTGGCGTCGCGACGGCTGTGAGTACGCGTCCGATGCCGCAGCAGCCGCGGCCGCTCTGTTGCGCGAAAGAGGCCTTGTAGAGGGAGCCGAGAGCGGGTTCAGTCGCTGCGACGGCGCCGCTCCCCGCCTGCGCCTCGAAGTACGACTGGTAGGCCTGCTCCATGGTGAGGTAATAACACGAGCCAGGGGGTAGGAGGCGTATTTATAGGGGCGGCGAGCGTTCTCGAAAATGGAGCACTACCGTGCTGGGGTACTCGCTTTCCTGAAAGGGGTAAAGCTCCGCGAACCTCGTGCGGAAAGACACGGTAATGGTCTGAAAATTCCGTTTTTCGACGGGAACGTAGTACAGCGAGGGGAAGGGGTAGTGCCCCGAAATAACGTCCGGGACGAGAACGCGGAGGAGGCGGGCTGAAGTGTCGCACACCAGGGCGGGCTCCATGACATCGCAGTACAGGTAGATGGGGGAGGTCGATGTTCTCATCTTCCACGTCTCAAATGGGGGGAGGAAGACCTCACAAACGGCCACCTCGTATGCAGGTTTGCTGCAGATGGGGCGTGTGAGCTGGGTGGAAAATTGGGCGATCGTATTCCCCTCAAAGTACTGCTGCGAGCTATCACTGGACAGAGTGACATAGAACGAGTCCTTTGTCTGCGGGGAGGGGGCCTCGTCAAACATCTTTGACGGCGGAGGCTGGCTCCCACGAGTCGAATTTTTCGTCGTAGCCCTCCCACCTGATGAGAACCTCCGGTCGGTGTCCGCGGCGGTGTCGTCGACTCAAAATCTTCTCGACTCGATACGGCGAGTCGGTGCCTGGCGGTGGCACTTCGAGTAGCTCCTCGCGGTAAAAGTGTCCCTTGAGTCGCTCTCCGTTGAGGTCGGTCAGAGTGTACATAGGAAATGGCTTCATTTTCTCGATGCGCTCTATCTTATAGACCTGCTGGGAGTAACGAGGCGTAAATCCCTTCTCAAAACCCGTCTTCTGGAGGCTGACCCGCACGCACGCTCCGAGAGGGAGAAGGGGGCGTGGCGCGGGGCGCGCGCGACCTCCCGCAGGTCGACCCCGCCGTAGTGGTAGGCGGCGGCGCAGATAGTTGCGAGACCAAATATCGTACGCGTTGAAACGGTTGACATCGACCGGACGAAAACCAGTGACAGAATGAACGCGGTGATTGTACGCCGAGACGACCTTCGGTAAGGAGTCAACCCATCGCCAGCGGCCCGTGTGAACCATGATTTTCCACAGAGTCGATTTTATAATTTGGTTACCCTTTTCGATCATGGCCGCGTGGTTGCTGTTCTCGAGCGTGCGGAACGAGATGCCCAAAGCACGGAGCACCCTCTGGACCTGAGCCTTGAACTCATTCCCGTGGTCCGCTTGCATAAGGCGGCAGGTGCGCCCCGTGGTCCGAAAATGACGCTCTAAAACCTGAGCGACTTCGCCGGCCGTCTTGGTTTTGAGAGGGTAGGCCCACATCTCTCTGCTCAAACAGTCAATCATGTTGAGAAAATAGTTGTACCCGTCATTGTGTTCGGAAAGTTTCCGAAAGTCGCAAAGATCGATTTCATAAACGTCATCCACTGTCAAAACATTGTAAAAATTCAGAGGGAATTTTCGTCGCGCGGGGCGGCAGCGGCTATAGACCTCCTGGGACAACAGCCAACGGTGAGTCTCGGCGGGTGTGACTCCGAGCGGGGCGGCCGCGCGCGTTATATTTTTTAGTGAAGAGAAGGCGACCGGCGAATCCAAATCATAATAAAGTTTTTTCAAGTGTGCATCCACCTGCGCGGCTCGCCTCGCAGCAGACGCCGACAGCGGCATCGGCGCGGCGGTGGCGGCGGCCGTGGCTAGCACGCCTTGCGACTTTGCGCGCGCAGCGGAAACAGGCGGAAGTCGTCGATTCGATGCTTTTGATGCCGGCCCCTGGCGACGCTCGCGGCTGCCGCGGGCTAGCGCGGTGTCGGGTTCGGTCTGCCGCTTGGCGCGCCGCGGCGGGCCGCGCCGTGGAATTTTCCAGTGCCCGCCCGGCGTGGGCGTAACTGGCTCGGTGTCCATTGCTTTTCCCGCCCGTAACGTAAACGGCGCACGCGAATCGCTCCGCTCGACGACGAGTTGTTGTGCGCTGACGGAGTCGTGGCCGCCTGCGCCGCTGCTTCATCTGCTTGTGGCGGTGGCGGCGGCCGTGGTGACGGCTCCTTGAACGCACTGAGAGGGGTAGAAAAATGAGTGGGTGAATGATGGAACGAACTGTGAACGCTCCGCATGAGCGGCGTGCCACCGACGTGCTCGCTGTCGTCGGCCACCTCCGGCGGGAAGGCCGTCGGCGTCCCCACCGCCGCTGCCGTCTGGTCGTGCACCAGCTGGCTTATTCTATCCAACATGTCCTCGAGGGAGAGCTCGCCACTGTCTGTGGCGCCCGAAGCGCTTCGACTCGATCGCGGCTGCCCCGTAACCTCGTCCTCGTCCTCCTCCTCGTCGTCGTCATCGTCATCGTCGTCCTCACCGTCACCACCACCACCGCCAAAGTCGAGCGACTTGACCTCCTTCTCCCAGTCTCCGTCGTCCGCATCCCATCCCATAGTCCTCCGTCCCCAGGAATTGTTGTTGTTGTTTTTTTCAATCCTGGGGATATCGTCCCGCTCGTAATTAAATTCGGGGACCATATTTTCGGGAAAGACGGGAACACCATGTAGAAAACGCTGCGAGGAAGGAGGAGGAGGAGGAGGGGGAGGAAAAGACCCCGCGCCCTGCCGCGGGGGCGGGGGCGGGGGTGGGGGCGGGGGCGGGGGCGGGAGCGGGTCACGAAAGCCTCTCGCTTCGGCCGAGCCACGCGGCGGCGTTGGGTAGCGGTGGCGGCGGTGGCGGGAGCCCGCTGCGGCCACACCGGACGCATCTTCGTTGTCCTTTCCGTATTCGAAAATCGGAATTTTGACATGCTCCTTGCGCTCTCGTCGCTGCAGATCCAACATTCTATCCAACAGGGGGCGATATTCGTCCCACTCTTTGTACATTCCCTCGACATCCCGCGTCTCGATCGAGTGTGACTTGTCCAAAACGGCATCCATTTCGCTACCTAAACTCTCTTTCATGGCCCGGAGCGCGTCCCCTTTGATTCGCTCGAGTTGATCCGGTGAAACGATCAACATTTTTCGCAGTGCTCCCTCACTGCCCCCCTGCCCCGCGCCTCGAGTCGGTGACATTTTGTTGTTGTTGTTGTTGTTTGGGAAGGTAATGACTCACAACCTTTCCCACGATGCCACCCAGTGCACTGGTTAACAGAGCCGTCAAAAATGGCCCTCTCCCCGTTTGGGTAAAAATACGACGCTTTTGGCGACACCACGCCGCCGTTCCGCTGCCGCCTCGCCGCTGCCCTGCTGGCCCGTCGGCGCGCCGGCCTCGTGCCCTAGCAGCAGCGCTTCGTCGACTCAGCTGACCGCCGCCGCCGCCTCGGGTTACCGCCGCGCCGCCTCGCCCGCCTTGCACCGCGTCGTGCTGATCGACTGCAAGGCCCGTCGCCGCCGCCGCCGGTCTCGCCGCCACGCTGCGTATGAGCTTCTTGAATTTTTCGAGACGCGCGAACGATTCGGGACTCAGACGAATGTTCCCATTCAGTATGTTCACTGCGATATCACATAGACACATGAGAAGGGAAGGGCCAGCGTTTTGGAGAATGGCTTTCTGCACGGCAGTAGGACTCGATTTCAACACGTGAAGGACATGTTTGCATTTGGCGAGGCGTTTCAGGGTGGGGTCCAATGCGACGGCTGCTGGCGTCATGACGTCACCCTAGGAGCAGGTCGGACGCCTGCAGCGGCGCGGTTCGCCCAGACTCGTTGAGACGATCGATTTCCCGCTCGTTCACATACACAGTCATATATTTGTCATCGGGAAAAATGTTCGTTCTGAAGCGCATCCCTTCATCGGTTGAGGGATCAAGATCGATTAGTAGATACGCAAAGGGGGCGGACCACGCGTCCCTCAGAGCCGCACACAGCGATGCTGGATTTTCGGGGTAAATCTGACGAGCCAGGTGAGAGAACTGAGCGCGATCGCGGACGTTTCTCAGCAACACAAAGTAGCGCGTGCTCAACGAAATGTCCCGACTGTGCTTGCTCTGATGAAACAAATTTTGTGACAACAGGATCACCGAAATTTGGTTGTGTCTCGATTTTCGAGTGTACAGGTCACTTACAAAACTGTTGGACGCCTCGCGCATGAGATCATCCAAAATAATCAGAGAGCCGCTCACTAGCAGTCCGCTTTCGTCCGTCGGCACACCGCGATGTCGCTTTATTGTCGGGTTGTCCAGCACCTCCTGTGGCACTCCAGATGACTCCCCGTAACACCACACGACCTGCGAAATGGGCTTGTCCAACAACTCGGGTAGGTAGCGCAGAAATTTCACGATGAAAGACGATTTCCCACTGCCGGACGGTGCGGCCACGTTACACGTAAAGGGGACTTTAAACTGGGGATACATACCGCCCCACCTCGGCGAGAACACTGTAGCAAACAAAAATCTGCCCACCCCTTTTATACCTTTTTTCTGGCAGGGTAGCGGCTGTGTGTGTGTGCGTGTGCGTGTGCGTGTGTGTGTGCTCTCGCTCCTCGCTCTCGCTCTCGCTCCTCGCTCTCGCTCCTCGCTCTCGCTCCTCGCTCTCGCTCCTCGCTCTCGCTCCTCGCTCTCGCTGTCGCTCCTCGCTCTCGCTCTCGCTCCTCGCTCTCGCTCCTCGCTCTCGCTCCTCGCTCTCGCTCCTCGCTCTCGCTCTCGCTCCTCGCTCTCGCTCTTCTCTCGCTCTCAACGAGCGCGCGCGCACACCTCGGCGCGACTTGGAAGGAGACACACACACATTTCGTTTTCTGGAAGGTACTTTATTCCTCTACTTCGAACTCTCGACACCCGCACTCGTTCTCCTTTCCAGACGCGAATTGGCACGCGCTCGCTGGGTCTGTTGTCTCCCAGCAGAAGCCATCAGAGCTCCATCTGTCCCGCCGACGTCGCACTGCGATTCGCTCGCTACGTCGTGTTGCTTTCCCTCCTCGAACTGACTTTTCCGTCCTACGCCCTGTACAGAAACACTTTTTTAATCCACCGCGCTCGTTTTCAAATAATACATTTTTTTCCTCGTCACACAACTTACATCGTTTCGGCTCCGGAATGACTGCTTCCCACCGCTCGACAGAGAACTTTTCCAGCCCCTCCCCCTCCACCTCTTCTGAAAATAAGACGAGATTCATTTTTTAAATCAAGTTTTCGAGCCCATCTCTAGACGCGGATGCCCACTCCACTTACCCAGTGGCGGGGCCGACGGCTCGAACTGCTGCTGCTGCTGCGGCTGCTGCGTCTCGTCGAACCAGAGCTGCCGCGCGACACTGCTAGCCATTGATGAGCGACTTGGGGGAGACATGCCGAGTGATTGTCAAGTCACGACTGACACTCACTCGTCCGCGCGCCCATGCAAACGCACCGCCAAGCACGGCATGCAGGTGCACTCGCGTTTTGCTGACAAGGCGCCGCGCGCCCTTCCGCCTGGCTGCGAGGCGGCGCTCGCTGCGCTCAGCATTTCCCCCGCCGCGAGCTCTAACAGTGTACTGCCCACGCGAAGGGCGCGATGGCCGTCGCGATGCCGCACACACACATACAGCTGACGACACGCTCACAGCGCGATGGCCGTCGCGATGCCGCACACACACACACACACACACACACACACACACAGTGCCCTTTTCGCTGACACTGATCGCGCGAGGCCTTCCTGCTCGCAGCACCGCGGTCGCCGCTCGAGACGATTCCCCAGCCCGCGGCGAGCCTTTTCCACAGCGTCATGGCTCCTAACAGTGTACGACCCCGCCAGGGGTTTCCATGGCTGCCCAGCAGACGCAGCGCGATGGCCGCTGCACCATGACTGCCCCGCGGACGCAACGCGATGGCCGCTGCGACAAACCGACTCATCATGGCTACCACGCTTTCGCTCGCGCGCGTGCGTATGTGGGAAGACATAAAGGGAGACACCATTAATTCAGTCAGTTTTTCATATTGTCAAAATTCATTTTATTATCAGCACCTTTACACCCCTTCCTCCTCCACCTCGCTTTCTTCCTCAACATCCATCTGGAACAATAATTCCTGCAGATTTTCATCCCCTTCGTCCACAAAGTTCTGTTCTTTAATTCTATAATGCCCATATGCCAATGTATTTACATTATCAGCTAACAAGTAGCGTTTGTTATCGAAGCACGAGAGACCACGGCGAGTGGACGCCGTGGTGTACAAGTGATGCCTTTGATCAGTACCTATTTTACAAAAATGAACATTCTTTACACTTATGTTATGTAAACAATTCTGATATTCTTCATAGGACAGCTGTGCTTTCAGAGCTGCTCGAGGAATACCCTTTCCCACACACTTTTCGACATTGTCCCCTCTCTGAAAACTGTACATTTTCGGACGCAGCCCGATAAAACCTTTTATCGGCTGTCCGTTCATCTCATCCTTAAATTTGCCAGGAACTTTTTTATTTACATCACTTTTAAGGGGGTGGCCCGCAGGGTAGTCGGAAAAATCATAGTACTCAGCCATCTCTTTCATGTCATTGTACACATCCTCAGTTTTAATTTCATAGATGAGGCTATCCGTATCACTGCCACATACTTTAATTTTGCTGCCATATTTTTTTTTCATACAGTTGTAATGGTAGTCATACATTATTTCTTTGCTAACATCTAACACAACTTGACCTGCATACACAGGTCGGTTCAAAACAATCTTAGCCTTCCTACGCTCTACGCTAATAAGCCCATGATCAAAAATTTCAAAAGAGTGAAATAATGGCGATTTTACTAATTTTTTAAATTTTTCACTTTTTTTGGTGAATGACACATTACGCCTCTTACGCACCTGTTCAATACATTTACCAAACGTGCTGTTGTTCAGAAGCTTGTTGTAATTTTGCTGGAAGGCTGAGGTTGCCTTTTGGCGCCTCTCCGTATTATGCCGGATGAATGGAGCGAGCCACGCCTTTTGATTGAACGACATAACCCGACGAACTTTGGTTATTTTCATTCCTAAGTCTACATACATTTTGAGTGTCGTCCCATACACGACATAACTCTCCTTATTTTTTAAATTTGGAATTAATTTAGCAACATTTTCAACATTTTTTAAACCATACATTCTTATCATTCTTTTTTGCAAGGGTGACAGCTCGTTATAGGGAGGTTGATATCTCTCAGGCGCTAGACAAAAGTCATTATGGAGATCATGCAAATCATCCCCATACTCGAGTGACACTTCAAATAAATAGCCCACTTCATCATCCACATTGATAGCACTCACATCAAGTCGGCGAATTTCTGCCTCCTCCAACCATTTAAAGCCTCCAATTGGGAGGGGGCGACTTAGAGCCAATCCATACAGGTTATTAGCGTCGACATACAATATATATCGACGCTCCTCATTCTCATCATACGTTTCAGGCACATACGGATTGTTGGCGGTCGCAGCACGGCAGTTGATGGTGGCCACACCCCCCCGAATCCCCGCTTCCCACATGAGATGCATGTCGAGATCTTGGAGGAGCTCCAACTCCTGTTGCGTATAGAGCAACGCAGCTGCCCAGCTCAGACCTGGAGTAGAGTAGAAATGCACAGGGTCCAGCTTAAATGTTGAGAATGTTACTTTTCTGAAGCTCTCTACAACATCACATAGCTGCAAGACGTCACACAGCAGATACAGATCATGGTAATCAGCCATTGTCTCCATATTAAACACTTTATACACATTTTGCGCGTGTTGGTAGTCCTGCTCTGATATACCCTCCCCCGTCAGGTCACTGACAAAGGCTTCAATGGGGGGCAGCTCCTTTTCATCAAACCGCTCGATGCTGTCAAGCCAGCAGTAGGGGAATACACCCTTACGACCCACCAGAGCTCGTTTTTCTGGGTCAGGAAAAAATAGGTTTAGAGCAGCCAGCTCATCACTATTCAGATCGTTTACCAACTTATCTAGACCACTACTCAGAAAATTGAACGAATCCAGAAAACGCAGTTTCCCCCATTCAAAGCTAATGTATCTCTCCTTCGTCTTGGGGATGCACGACATGTCATCCCCATCCGACAGCTGACCCAACGCTGACAGAATATGATGAGCGTCATAGTTCGCTAGGTTATGAAAGAACACAGGGATGTAGGAACTCCTTTTACGGTTGAGATTACACACTTGGCAAGCTGCCCCTAAATAATTACCCCCACCCCCTTTCACCCCCTCCACAGCATGATCATGGTCTCGACATTTGATCCTTTTAGTGTCCTCAAAATTTCGATCACACAGATAACACACTGTTGCTGCGGCGAATGCTGCTTCGTCCTCTTCCGTCATGGCGAGAGGGTAGGATGGCCCTCGCAGTCGCTCGATTTTCACGACTTCATCCAGCAACCGCTGTAGGAAGCGCAGCATCACGTCTTCACCACCGTGCTCCAGCACAGGCTCCTGATAACCGTCCGGCCCCTTCACTATGAAGCAGTACCCACATGGCACGTGCCTGCTGCGACGAGTCGTGCTGGACTGCTCCGGATTGGGATGCGCCGTGTGGTACGGCTCCAGAATGCTTTCAAGGTCGGCATAAATCACATAGTCATGCCACATTTGTTTCTGGTACTCCCTAAACTTCATAATGCAATCATCGTCCTGTGGCATGACTATGCGTTGAGCGTCTTGGTCAACACACTTTCCACGGTGAGCAGTGAGGATGCTGGGCGAGTCAAAGGGGTTGAGACAGTTGTCACACCAGTACTGTCGCTTGTTTCGTTTAATAGAGTGATTCAGTAACTGGCTCAGGTCTTTTATCAAAACATAGTGGCTCTCACACACTTCATCATCATCATCACTATCATCATCATTATCATTATTTTCCTTTATGAGAAGCAGATTAATGTGACACTCTCGTCTCTGTGCTCGTGTCACCCTCAGGGGGACGATGACATTCCCCTCCACACCAAACACAGAGACGCTGATCCGCGGATTCAGGTCTTCAAATTTATTGATGGATTTAATTTTAACAGGGTATGAGATGCCCGTCATATTTACCTCTCCCAAACGGTGGCGGTACTTACTCACACGCTCAGGATGATTTTGGGGGAGGTCTAACCCAGCCAAAACACAGTACAGGAAACACCTATTATCATTAAAATTCTGAATATTTATAAGACCTTTTTTTGAGTTAGTCAACCATTTTGGAAGAGGTAGGTATGACGACCCCCGCAGCAGCGCCAGTTTGGCTACCCGCAACTCAATTTTTTCAACACGCTCAAAGAGTATGAGCGAACCCTCCCCCGTTGCCAAATCAAATGAGGTTAGGACGCCAGTAATAGCCTCCCTAACTTGGGCCTCCATACCTCCCTTAAGAATCGTAGACAACACAGGGCTGCGGAGGTACCTGACAACCGTTTCCCCCTCTCCATCAACAGTTTGCTTGACCTGAACCCACGCCACCATGTACCACTTTATTCTTTTCAGATCGTCTACATCCTGAGCCAGTTTCTGCAGCACATAGTCCTTGTTTTGAATGAGCGTAAGTTGCAGGTCATTATGGTCATGTACATGCAACAGGTGAATCCGTGCGTTCCCATCAGCCGCATGCTCAGACTCCCACTGTCCGCTAGAGGGAGCAGGCAGGGAGGGCTGCCCCTCCTCCCTCCTCTCACTAGCAGACCTGTGTTTGTTCAAGCGTTCGCGATACGCCTGAGCCCGCACACCTTTCACCTGCAGCACCTTACACCGCGATTTGTGGAAGAGAAGCGTGGACAGACTACCACAGTTCCGTCCACACCCCCTACACACGTGCCTGACCAATCGAGTGTTGTGAGTCCGTCTGTGCACGTACATGTCTTTGAGGCTGGTAAACACCCGCTTGCACTGGCGACACTTGACCCGTTTTCTATCACAGTGCTTTACACATCGCATGTGCTTTTTCAACACGCGGGCGTGGCGGAACTCTCGCCCACACTTCCCACACTTCACTTTTTGAACTGTGTGACTCTCCTGGTCATGTCGGTAAAGAGACCGCTTGTGCTTGAACACCTTCTTGCACTTTTTACAGGGCCAACTACCACCAGTGCTGGTGCGCTTACCAGCACTCACCCCAGCCTGCCCACCCCCACTGCTCTGCGGCGCGTGTGCCACTAAGATGTGATTTAGGTACTCACTATCCCGCATTCTTTGACCACACCACACGCACACTTGCTCCATGGTGACGAGCCCACACCTGCCAAACAGATAGATTGCGAATGTCAGTCATTTTGCTATCTTTTTAACCGAGTACGTACACTTTACCACACATACACACTGGACACTTACCACTAAATCCCCTTCACTTCAGCACAGCACGGTTGCAACGCCCCCAGACGCAGCCTCTCCTCCCACACACACACACACACAGCTGGCCAGACCTGCAATTTTCAATACACGTTAGAGCCCTCTAACTCTCACACTCACGTAGCAGACCAACACTCTAGATTAACACTCACCCCACAACCAGCCTACTGCTAGACAGCCTGCAGGCGTGCTGCACCCCCACTCCCAGATTGACGACGCAACCTGCACACAGATTTTTTTAAAACATTTTTTTCTTTATTCACCCCCACACACAGATTCTACTCGACTCCACCACCTACCTTATCTCTCTGATAATCCAACCCCTTTCGACTTCGACGACGGCAGCCAGCACCATACACACACGCACGCACCACCAACCACACACACGCACCAGCAGCGACCATGAGGACGGACACGAAGCCACTGACTGACGATACAACGCCAAGGCGCAGCCCGCCCGCCCCATATTGCACTTGTCAGCACCCAGCCCACCGAAGGGCTTACCCCGCGACCGCGGACCCCCCCTCCCTCCCCTCCGACCCCCTCGCGCACAGCCCGCAACGTGTCCGCGCGTGGCACTGCACCAGGACAGAGCAACCCGCCTGCACAACACACCAACGATTTTTCGCTGACGTCGCATCCCGCAGAGAGAGAGCGAGAGAGAGAGTGGGCGAGAGAGAGCGAGCGCCTGGCAGGCAGGCAACCCACACACATCCTCGGCGTTCCGAGTCGCCCCTGTAGCACCCGTGGTAGGCAACCCGCTCGGCACATCTCCCCACCGCGCCCCGCGGCGCCCCACCCTACCCCACCACTCCCCGCGCCCCTCCACACCACGCCGCCAGACCCCCCTCCCCTCGCTACGCCCCGCCACGCCCTCTCACCACGCGACACCACCCGTCTGAAAGTGGAGTCGTGCCCGCGAAACCTCCTCTCTATTTTCATGGTCATGTAAGGTACGGAGATAAGGACAATGGCTCTGGGGGGTCAAAACCGAGTCCGATCCATTTCTGCAATCCGTTTTTCGCTAGCTCGCCATCGGCTCTCAAAATGACAGAAGATATGGTCCAAATTTCATAACCTTGAAAATGGCCTAGCCAAATGTTGCGAACATACCGCTCACAAAATTTGAAACCAAAATTCCGAAAACTTTCTATTTTACAAGCATCTAGATTTTTCAGTCATCACGATTTTCTGATGGTTTTGCATGTCATCAGAATGCCTTTGTTTTCTGATGACTCTATTCTGATCACGCTCACGTTATCAGACTTGCTTTCTGATCGCTTTTTGGATCAGAAATTTTTCCTGATCACTTGTATGCGATCAGACTTTGTCTCTGATCACTTCATAGTTATCAGAAATTCTTGTAGCTCTGATGTAAATTTTTCTGATAAAGCACCAGTGATCAGAAAATCACAATTTTTATCAGAAAAATGGGGAAATGATCAGAAAATCCTGATCCCATTTACACCAGTGAATCGTTCACTAAGTCACTCAATCGTTCTTTATTTTTTTGTGCACTGTTTGTTTTTACTAATACTATCTATCTTTGATCCCCAACAGGCCTGATGCAAAATGCCTGTCCCATCAAAGTTCTTTTACCCTCATGATGATGATGGCACTGAAAGTGAAAGTAGGTGGCCCACCCGTAAATTTGAGTCGGATATTACTGTGCCACCAAGTACCCTTTCGGAGCCAGTGAGTGCACCCTCAAGTGGATTCTCACTTCCTCATACGACGTCGTCTGGAATGAAACCTCCTTTGGTATCAAAACTGAAGGTGGCTCAAACCCGCTTTGGTAGAGCTCTCATGAAACAGCAGTCAAAGTGGGAGACTCTTCCATCGACAGCACAGGACATGTTGTCCTCTAAATCAAGGTCCAGTAATGAAAGCGGATGTCCTCCACAGATCTCTATGACCACTATAGCTAAGTGTGAGAAATGGGTCGAATCGATTGCAGGTACATTCTGTTTTAGAGAGAAGTTTTTTTACTTCTGTTGTGTACAGCGTTGCCTACGGCCATGTACTGTAGTTTTAACTCTCTTATTCTGCCTCTCTTCATGATCCAAAACTTTGTGTTCCAGAATCCGGGGTTGAAGGATTACCATCTAAACCAAAATTAGATGTGCCTGTGAAAGAGTCCGTTTGTAAGCTGGTTGATTACTCACCCTCATGCTCAACTAACAGCTGTAAGTACCTAAGCAAGTAAACTAAATTTTAAATTTCTTCACATGATACATTTTTCACTGCGTGTGTTTATGGGCTTTTAGATAATTCAGTGCTGTCTAAAGGAGTGGCAAGGAAGCTGCAGTTAGATGATACACCCACTTGTGTCCTGCCAGCAGGACCACTTGATGTATCCCTTCCAACATATGACGAGCCCACTGTGGCCCCCCAACAGCAAGGTATTAATAGAATGTTATTTTACATATGTTTAATTTGTATCTGCTTAAGGTTTATTGATTTAATTCCCCATTGTGTGTTGTTTTTATTTTTATTTAAATAGGTTTTATAGAAGATATATCAGAAAATAAGGCAGATGATGTCAGTATGAAGGCAAACGTTTCTGAAGTAGGAGTTTCAAAGCTGAATGAGTCTTCGACAAGCCTTGTGCTCGATCCATTCACGACAACTCTGAACAAGTCTCCCTGTAAAACCATTCCAACCAAAGGAAAAGAAGGTTTGTTTTTTTTGTTTGTTTGCTTTGTTAGATAGTTTTTTATCGTTTCTTTTGTTAATCATCGAGTTTTTCCGTTTGTTTTCAGGTCCTAGTCAGAGGAAAAGTTGTGACCCAAGAGATGAAAACACTGCCGGTCATGAGGGATCTCAAAAGACCACAAACAGCCAGGCCATTTCCCGAAGGACTTCACCTGAAACGATTGAGCCCTCTATGTCCCCATCTTGCCAACAACTTTCCTGTACTTAATATTTTAAACTAAAATGCCTCATAAGTTTTGGGCCACTTATAATTTCATGTTTCATAAATTTATTTCTTTATTTTTTATTCAGGTCGAGAGAGGAATGCTTCCATGGAGACAAAACTCGACGAACTTCTGGATGATTGTGATGACAAGGAAAACGTTCCTGAGAAAGAATACACGAGTCCTTCAATGAATCTTGTCAGCCCAGTACTCAATCTAGTGAGCCTACCAGCAAACAAGAATGCCTCTTGTGGAAGCACGCCACCAAACGGTAACAACAAAATATGTTATTCTTTAGATAGTTCTTTCGGTGTTGCTTGGAAGTCATAATTTTTTTTTGTGTGTGTTCAGGTGTTACTAAAAGGAAAAGAAGTGATGGTTTGTCAGATGAGGACACTGGCAGTCATAGTGCACCACAGAGAAGTAATCTCAAGATGGCATCAGCATCATCAGACAGAACCTCACCTGCTGAAGGTTGGTGCATGCTATTCGTCTTCTCGTACACTAACAGAGCTGCATGTTCCTTCATATGGAATCATCACTTAAGCCCCTTTTGATACAGTTTTTTATAAAGGAATGCTTGTCAGCATTTTGTAAATTATCTTTATATCTTTTGGTCAACAGGCAAATCAAATCCACTAAGAGTCCTACGCAAGAAAATGGCAGATGCACCCAGACAACCAAATCGACATCTTCGTGTTGGGCTGCCCAGACCAAGTAGACCTTCAGAAAGTTCCTCCACTAAGTCATCTTCCGGACAGCAAGGTACATTATTTGATATCTTTTTAGCACTGATGTTTCAGTCCAATTATCATTCTTATGAAACTAGTTTAATCTCATAATGTGTTCCTTTAAGGTACAAAAAGTAACAGTTCCTCAGAGATAACAGTGGGCAAAAATCATCCACAATCTAATAAGGAAGATTGCAATCTATTTTCAGGAAATACTCCAACAAATAGTATGAAGATTGTTATATTTGTTTTTTTTTTTTTTTTTGAAATATGAATTAAAATAGTTTTGCTCTTTGTTTTTAGGTTCTGCTAAACGGAACAATTGTAGCATTCAAGATGGGGACATTGGCATACACAACACTGAAGCAAAGAAAGCAAAAAGCAGCAAAACCATTAGTCCATCTATTCGTGTTGGTCTAGCCAAGCCTGAAAGTAGACTTCTTGAAAAAAGTCCCACTGCATCTGTCCATCAGTCTGAAACGACACCTAATGCTTCACATAATCTCAGCCTATACCAGCTAATGAGACAGAAAAATGTAAATGAGAATATCTTGTTGTTGGATTCACTTGGCGTGCAGTCTCCTCCCTCCTGTAAGTTGCTGCTCATAAAATCACTTTTCTTGGTTGATGTTTCTTTTGTTTTAGTTTTGCAGATTGAAGTATTGTTATGGTTTCTTTCGCGCAGGTCACAGCATGATGAAAGGAAGTCCTGTCACTATCAGAAGTCCTGTCACTCCCAGAAGTCCTATAGTCTGTACGCATAAGACTCCTGTCAGTAACAGACATCATAAAGCCCATACAAACAAGACTCCTGTCTCTGAAGGTGAGGAAATAGTGGGCTATGCATTCTGGTTTTCCAACTCACAACAAAAACAGGTAGTAGGAGTTGAGGTAGAATTAAACACAATGTTGCCATAAGCCTGAAAAGTCAGGAAAGAAATATTGTGTGTTTCAATTGATCTTTAATTTTTTATTAATATTCAGTTGATAAGTTACCATGGCTGCATACAGTTTTGGGTTTGCAGTTAGACAAACATCCAGTTTCAGTTAATAAGTCAGTATTGGTTTTTCGAGTACTGAAAGCCTTTATGTGTTTTTCTCATTAACCCACCTGACCTTGCTGTGTTTACAAGTGACCTTAATTTCTATTCTGTGTTAATGTTTCTGTAAATTTTTATTTCTTTTGACATGTTTAATTTTTTAAAAATAATCGTGCTTTTCTGTTTTTTCAGAGTCCATCAGACACTTGCCAGAGCGCAAATCAAGCAAAGTTGCTCGTAAGCTTATCCAACACAATCTTTCATCAGTCGAATGTGACAATAGTGATAATGACCTCATTGATGCTGATTCCAGCTCAGAGGAATCGGACTTCTTTCCATCTTTGGACGATGTCAGTCGAGATGTGGATAATGGTAACAATGACAGTGATGAGGCGACAGAGAATGAAAGTGTTGAAAAAATTGATGAGCATGATTCTCGGGCTGATGAGCATGATTCTCGGGCTGATGACAATGCTTCTGAAGATACTGAAGAAGTGAATTCCAATCACCATGGGAATGTAAATAACGGAGAAGTTGATGTCATTGACACTTCTGAGGCAGATATAGCCAATGATGATGGTCAAGAAGAGAATGAGGGTGATGTCACTGTGCCTTCTAAAAAGACAAGCAAGGCTGCAAAAGCTGAAAGGCGCAAGTTACGGAACTCTGGAAAGTCATACACAAGGTTGAATGGTACTCTTGCAACAAATCGGAGCTGTAAACCCCCTCATGAATGCAGAACAAGAGAGTGTCACAAAGTCATCACCCCTGAAAAGGGAGATGTTATATTTCAAGAATATTGGAGTCAAGGATCGTTTGATAAGAGAGTAGCTTATGTTGCTGCTCGTCTTGAAAGGCATGAAGTTCAGCGCAGAAGATCTAGAGAGGACAATCCTGATCGGGAGAAGAACGAGAGCTTCAAGTACTTCTTTGATATTGATGGGATGCGGGTTCAAGTGTCCCGATCTACCTTTATTGGAACCCTTGGAGAAACTGACAGATTTGTCCGAGATGTTGCTGGAAACAAAAAGAAATCTTTCTCCGGCATTGCCTCTGATGATCGTAGAGGGAGACACACTCCTAAGCATGCTCTTTCAGTTGCCCGAAGAAATGAAGTCCGAAATCATATTGATTCATTTCCAGCCTATGTTTCGCACTACTGTCGGGCTCAAACTCAACGTCTTTACCTTGCTCCTGATTTAAATGTGTCAAAAATGTACAACATGTACCGTGAAGATGTGAGTTCTCCTGTTTCCTACAACACCTATTTGAAAGAATTTGCTGCAACTAAAAAGAAGTTTCACCCACCAAAAACTGATGGTTGTGATAAATGTGATAAATTGGAGGTTGCCATCACAGCTGCAGCAAATGATGAAAATAAGAAAGCACTGGCAGCAGAGAAAGAGATACATTTAAGGAAGGCTGAGAAAGCGTATGCTCTAAAGCGTGAAGCAAAGGAAAGAGCTCGTAAGTCTGATGGATCTGAGCGAGTACTGGTGATGGATTTACAACAGTGTCTTCCAACCCCATACCTCAAGTGCAAGAGCATATTTTTTGCACGCCAGCTATATGTTTTCAATTTTACCATCACTGACACTGTGACTGGATTAACTTTCTGTTACATGTGGAATGAGGTTGAAGGTAGGAGAGAGAGCAATGAAATGGCTTCGTGTCTTCTAAAACATATCCAAAATCACATACCAAATGGTGTAAAGAAGATAACCATTTTCTCAGATTGTTGCTCAGGGCAAAATAGGAACAACACTATGTGCATGATGTTATTTGCTGCTCTGCAGGAACATCCATCTCTGCAGCAAATTGAGCACATATTTTTGGTGTCTGGGCACACATTTATGCCTGAGGTAGACACCAAGCATGCTGCAATTGAAAACTACAAAAGACATAGGCTACAGAGGGTTGATGTACCAGATGGATGGTATGCAGCTGTGGAAGCAGCCGGCAAGAGTGGCAACAATGACAGCCGGTTCAAAGTCATTAGGATGACTGAGTTCTACGACATTGCTGCTCTTGCCAAAAGTGTCCTCATCAAGCGTAATAAATGTCTTGACAAGAAACCGTTCTTGTATATGGAGACGCAATGGTTTCAATACAATAAAGAAGAACTTGGCGTTGTCCTTGTGAGATCATCATACAATCAAGATTCACTCTTCCGGTCCTTAAGCTTCCTGAGAAGAGGAGTCAGAAGTGATAGGGTTCCCCGACTCGTTCCCCACATGGGTAAGATTCAGGGTCCCTATCCCATCTCTCTTCCGAAGAAAACTGATTTGATTGGACTCCTGCCATTCCTCAGCAGTGAGCACCATGACTTCTACAAAAATCTTCCTGCGTGCACTACTGTTCAAGATGTCAATCCAGACATAGCTGTCTCTAGGCGTGGTAGGACAAGTAGTGAAAGTGCCCTGGAATGTCCCAACCAAGACACAGGAGAAGATAGTGGAAATGAAGATGGTGAGGATGATTAGGTTTTGTTAAAGATAAAGACTTATTTATCCTTGAATTTTATTTAATGTATTTTCTGATAAAGTTATTTATTGATTTCAATTTGAATGTTAAAAGGTTGACCTGCTGTATTTATTTTTCTATATACCAAAACTATGTTAAGTTAAATATTTGTGTCATATATTATAAGTCCTGTTTAGGTCAATTTTATTAGAACATAATGCTAATGCATGTTTTAAGAACTGAGTAGATAAATGTCTATGCCCAGTTCTCTGTACTTGAAACGTAACTGTTATGTTCTGGTCTATTAATTAAAAGAAATGACAGTAATGTTTAGGATAAGGTTTATTGCCATAATGGAATGTACCAAATACTTTTATTTATTTACCATTTGAAATTTTTAATTTGAAATCCAGTCAAACTGTGATTAAAACACAACATAAGTTTTAAAAACACGTGTTATGTCAGTAGATTTGTTGATTTATGTCTGTTTTATTTTGTCTAGATTCTTAACTTACACAGTTATTACATTCTAGTCTAGTCTACTTGGAAGGAACTTTCTTGTAAGATTTTTTCCTTTTTCTTTTTTGCTAGTACCTAATGAATTTCTTTTTTGACATTTCGTGTCAGCCCCTAGCGGACAGATCAAGGGTATAGTTCGAAGTTGGGACTCAGAATCGTGTGTAAACGACTCAAGTAAGGCAGGGTGTTGTAAGCGGTAGAGCAGTTCATATGCTGCGATCTGCTAAGACTTTTCCCTCTTGCTTTCGAAGATTCGTAAATAGTGAATCTACCAGTCTTCGTACAGAGAAGCTAAAGGTCTAACACCCTGTGCCAAAGAGAGAGCGTCGTGCTCTGGCGGCCGGGCAAGGCAGCGATAACGGCCGCCGCTGGCGGTCCGAAGCGCTTGTCTGGTCTCGCGTGCTGATCACACGCGGCCTCGACTTGTCGTCTTGGTCCATATAGAGCCGGCACCCTTAAGCTGAGCGCTCCTCTGGAGTGCTTGGCTTGTCTCTCGTTGAACTCCCTGAGCTGGGCTTCGCCGTCTTAGGATGGCGGAGCTCGGCTCGCCTCCATTTGGCCAAGTCCCCGGACTTGGTCTGAGTGAGGCTCCTGATGGTTGGCGCAAGGCTTAGAGCCGAACGGCGGCGTTCTCGCTGATTCGGCTTCCTTGTTGCACTTGGAGCTCTTAGAGCGCTTAGAGCTCTATTTTTCGAGTGCGTGCTGGCTTGACAGGGGGGAGGGCTTCGAGAAAATCGAGGATACAAAGGTGGCGCCGCGAGGCGGAAGAGAGAGATTTCTGAGCGCCGCAGGCGGCCGCGTCAAAAGGTAGAGTCGTATGAGGCGAGAGGAGCGGGTGGGGTCCGGCTCGGGGTCCGGATACCGGGCCGGTGAGAGCGGCCGAGAGTGGGTCTGGGTCTGTGCCCTGAGTCCGGGACCCGGTCGGGCTCTGAGAGGAAGGGGTCCCGGGTGGCGGCCCGCCGAGGTGGGTCCCGGGCGAGGGCCGGACCGAGTCCCGGGGAGCGACCGAGGAGGCATAGTGCTTGGCGGGCCTTAAGCGGGACTCAGTCCGGAGGGCCTCTGTGGCGGCAGAGTCCCGAGAGGCCTGGCGGTGGAAGTCCGTCGGAGTCTCCCTCGGCCGCGACCCAGCTCTTTTAGTCCCCCTTTTCGTCCAAGTCCGGAGGGCCTCTGTGACGGCAGAGTCTCCTCGGCCCGGCGCCGCCCCGTTCGGCCAAGACCGGGGTCCCTTCGGCTTGCCCGCCCATTCGGCCAAGACCGGGGTCCCTTCGGCTTGCCCGCCCATTCGGCCAAGATCGGGGACCCTCCGGCCTACCGCCCCATTCGTCCCCCAAGGCTCCAATCCGTCCAAGTCCCGCTCGGCCCGCCGCCCCAAACGCCTATGTCTCTAAGGTCCCTCTGTTTCCGTGCGAGTCCCCCTTTGGCCCGCCGCCCGAAACGCCCATGTCCCCCGGCCCCCCCATACCCGTACGATTCCCCGCGACCCACCGCCCCATTCGACTAAGTCCCCCTGGGCCCGTCGCTGCATCGGTCAGAGTGCCCCAGAGCCGCCCCGACCCGTTAAGCGAGCGATATTAAGCACAAGTTGGTGCGGGCGTCACTCCGGCGTCTCTGGTCCGATCGGTGGCGTATTGACACGAGCGTCTTGGCCCGGCCTTTCGCTTTCCGCCCGTCACCCGCGCGACTCGATCGGATCACCCGTTCGGCCTCGAGAGCCGTCGGCGCGGCGCTCTGCACAGGACCGTATCATAGGGAGGTCAGATCCCGAACGAGTCGTCGGATCGGGATGAACCGTATACCGGAGGCTGCGTCTCGTCGCCCCGAGTCGTCCCGTGCGTCGCGCGTCGAGATCGGCCCAGCCGTTCCGGAGCTATAGGCGATGCAAGTTTATCGGTAGGCAACACGCCGTACGGGGAGGCCGAACGGATTGCCTATGCGCCGTTCTGCAGGCGCTGGCAAAAAGGACACTTTTTCAAACGCGTTTTTCGACCAGAAGGAGAAGCGGTCGAGACGAGCGGAGCGCGTCGTCGGAAAGGGGAAGGTTCAAAGCAGACGCAGGTACCCGGTGGTGCGCGAAGGCACGTCGGTAAGGGTGCCTTCGGGGGCCCCAAAGACGGACTACCCGAAAGGACCTTTACGACCCTCTCCCGGCCGAACGGGTTGAGAAAACGGACCCCGCTTTATACGAGAGGCCATATCGGCGTCCCCTCTACGAGATCGTGTCGAGAGATCGGGTCTTGGAGACGCGGCGAGGGGGAGAAAGGGGCAAAAACAGTCGGGGGGGTCACACTATTTGAAACGAATCGAACCTTCGCTGAGCCCTGACGGCCGAACGGTCCGAGCTAGAGGGCTCGGTCACACGTCATTCGATAGCCCTTGAAAAGTTCTATATGCATGCCGAAAACCACCTGCAAGAACAAAGGGGTTCCGGAGGGAGGGCTGATCGTCCCCCGATTTGAGCACTTTGGTGCAAGGTTCCGGAATCGGACCTTCCAACGGCGATTCACCGGTCGAGGTACGAGCTATGAGGCTCTTCTAGGGCTAAAAATGAAGGTATTGAAACGCCCTAGAGATAACGAATGGTTTTTATGCTGCCGTGAGTCTCCGTCGGCCGAGAGGACCCGTCTTTCAAGAAAAATGACAGTGTACCCGCGGGCTCCGATTCCCTCATCGGCACCTTCAGCGGTCCGCCACGGCCGAACGAAACGATGAAAAAAAGGACTCCGTCTTCGATCGAGCCTAGCTAAGACACGAACTTTGAACGTGGCGGCACCCCGAGCCGATGCTGCACACGTCGACCAGTGAATGGGCGATCGTCCGTACTTGAGCGTTGGGAGGGAAAGGGGCGATTTGACTCCATTTTTGAACATTGGCAGAGCTCTAGCGGCCGAACGAAAAATGATACAGGGTCGCGTCATGGTTCATTCGAAAGCTCTTGTAACGCTCTATAAGCATGCTGAAAACGATGATTAAGTCCGGAGGGGTTCGCAAGGGAGGGCCGATCGTTCCCCAATTTAGGCAGTTTGGTACAAGGTTCCCGATTTGGACCTTCAAACGGTAATTCACTGGTCGAGGCGAGAGCTAACGGGCTGGGCTGGGCGTCTAAACGAAGGTTTTACATGGCGCTAGACGATGAAATCATTTTATATGGTACTGCGAGTCCCTGTTAGCCAAAGGGAGCGGTCGTTCATGAAAAATAACAGTGTACCTGCAAGCTCCGACTTCCCGATTGAGACCTTTGGCCGGCTGCCCTGGAAAAACGCATGCCATAAAAGGGACTCTGTCTACGCTCAAATGACGGCAAGACATGTCAGTTGAGTGTTGCAAAACGTGAAGTCGGTCCCAAGCACGTCGACCAGTGAATGGGCGATCGTTCACACTTGGGCATTCTGGTCGAAAGGCGATATGACTCCACTTTCAGACATTGGCACGGACCTGGCAGCCGAACCATAAGTGCTAGAGGGTCGCTCTAGGTCTCATTCGAAAGCTCTTTAGAAGGTCTAAACGCATGCTAAAGGGAGGCGTTTTAAATAGAGGGGTTCGCGAGGGAGGGCCGATCGTTCCCCAATTTGAGCGATTTGGTGAAAGGTCCCCGATTTGGACCTTCAAACTGTGATTAACTGGTCGAGGCGAGAGCTAACGGGCTAGGCTAGGCATCTAAACGAAGGTATGACATGGCGCTAGACGATGAAATCATTTAATATGGTACTGCGAGTCCCTGTTTGCCAAATGGACCGATCGTTCATGAAAAATAACAGTGGGACGGCAAGCTCCGACTTCCCGATTGAGACCTTCGGCTGGCTACCCTGGAAAAACGAATGCAATAAAAGGGACTTTGTCTACGCTCAAATGACGGCAAGACATGACAGTCGAGTCTGGCAAAACGCGAAGTCGGTCCCAAGCACGTCGACCAGTGAATGGGCGATCGTTCGAACTTAAGCATTCTGGTCGAAAGGCGATATGACTCCATTTTAGGACATTGGCACGGACCTAGCAGCCGAACCTTAAGTGCTAGAGGGTCGCTCTAGGGCTCATTCGAAAGCTCTCTAAAAGCTCTATAAGCATGCCAAAGAAGGTCGTTTTTAATAGAGGGGTTCTGGAGAGAGGGGCGATCGTTCCCCAATTTAAGCGATTTGGTGCAAGGTTCCCGATTCGGACCTTCAAACGGGGATTCACTGGTCGAGGTGGGAGCTAACGGGCTGTGCTAGGCGTCTAAACGAAGGTAATGAATAGTGCTAGACGATGAAATCAATTAAAATGCTACTGCGAGTCCCTGTTTGCCAAATGGACCGATCGTTCAAGAAAAATAACAGTGGGACGGCAAGCTCCGACTTCCCGATTGAGACCTTTGGCGGGCTGCCCTGGAAAAACGAATGCAATAAAAGGGACTCCGTCTACGCTCAAATGACGGCAAGACATGTCAGTCAAGTGTGGCAAAACGTGAAGTCGGTCCCAATCACGTCGACCAGTGAATAGGCGATCATTCGAACTTAAGCATTCTAGTCGAAAGGCGATATGACTCCACTTTCAGACATTGGCACGGACGTGGCAGGCGAACCAAAGGTGCTAGAGAGTCGCTCTAGGTCTCATTCGAAAGCTCTTTAAAAGTTCTATAAGCATGCTAGAGGACAGCGTTATGATTCGCGGGGTTCCTGAGAGAGGAGCGATCATTTCCCCATTTCAGCAGTTTGGTGCAAGGTTCCCGATTCGGACCTTCAAACGGCGATTCACTGGTCGAGGTGCGAGGTACGGGACTCGGCTGGGTGTCAAAATGAAGGTATTGGATAGCACTAGAAGAGGGTCGCGTTGCCTCTTCTATTTCGGGTCCCGTGTGGCCAAGGGAAGCGATCGTTTGGGAAAAATAACAGTGTACCAGCAAGCTCCGACTTCCCGATAGGAACCTTCGCCGAGCTGCCAGAGCCTAACGGATCTACTTAAGCAGACTCCGTTTTATCTCATGTCTGAGTTAGACACGTCTCTTTGTCGCTGCAAACTTTGAGATCGGTCCCGATAACGTCGACCAGTGAATAGGCGATCATTCGAACTTAAGCATTCGGGTCGAAAGGCGATATGACTCCACTTTCAGACATTGGCACGGACGTGGCAGGCGAACCAAAGGTGCTAGAGAGTCGCTCTAGGTCTCATTCGAAAGCTCTTTAAAAGTTCTATAAGCATGCCGGAGGACAGCGTTATGATTGGCGGGGTTCTGGAGAGAGAGGCGATCGTTCCCCCATTTCAGTAGTTTGGTGCAAGGTTCCCGATTCGGACCTTCAAACGGCGATTCACTGGTCGAGGTGCGAGGTACGGGACTCGGCTGGGTGTCAAAATGAAGGTATTGGATAGCACTAGAAGAGGGTCTCGTTGCCTCTTCTATTTCGGGTCCCGTGTGGCCGAGGGAAGCGATCGTTTGGGAAAAATAACAGTGTACCAGCAAGCTCCGACTTCCCGATAGGAACCTTCGCCGAGCTGCCAGGGCCTAACGGATCTACTTAAGCAGACTCCGTTTTCTCCCATGTCTGAGTTAGACACGTCTCTTGGTCGCTGCAAGCTTTGAGATCGGTCCCGATAACGTCGACGAGTGAATGGGCGATCGTGCAAACTTGTGCATTTGGTGCAAAAGGCGATTTGACTCCATTTTTGGACATGAGAACGGCCCTAGCGGCCTAGCCATTCAAGCTAGAGAGCTCCTTGTGGTTTCATTCGAAAGATCATAAAAGGATCTACAAGTAAGCCAACTTTCAGCTTAAAATATTAAAGGGTTCGGGAGCGAGAGGCGATCGTTCCCCAATTTTAACAGTTTGGTGCAAGGTTCCCGATTTGGACCTTCAAACGGCGATTCACTGGTCGAGGTGCGAGGTACGGGACTCGGCTGGGTGTTAAAATGAAGGTATTAGATGGCACTAGAAGAGGGCCTCGTTGCAAATGCTATTCCGGGTCCCGTGTAGCTGAGGGAAGCGATCGTTCGGGAAGAATAACAGAGTACCTGCACGCCCCAACTCCCCGATTCGCACCTTTGCCGAGCTGCCAGGGCCTATCCGATCGACTTAAGTCAACTCCGTTTCCTCTCAAGTCTGAGTTAGACACGTCTCTTGGTCTCTGCAAATTTTGAGATCGGTCCCGTTAACGTCGACCAGTGAATAGGCGATCGTTCGAACTTGTGCACTTGGGTAAAATGGTGGTTTTACTCCATTTTTAGACGTTAGAACGGCTCTAGCGGCCGAGCTATCCAAGCTAGAGAACTCCTTGTTGTTTCATTCGAAAGATCATAAAAAGATCTACAAGTGAACCGACTTTCAGCTTAAAGAATGGAAGGGTTCAGGAGCGAGAGGCGATCGTTCCCCTATTTACGCAGTTTGGTGCAAGGTACCCGATTCGGACCTTCAAACGGTGATTCACTGGTCGAGGTGCGAGATACAGGACTCGGCTGGGTGTCAAAATGAAGATAATAGGTGGCCCGACAGGAAGGCTTCGTTGCATTTGCTATTTCGGGTCCCGTGTAGCTGGGGGAAGCGATCGTTTGGGAAAAATAACAGTGTACCAGCAAGCTCCAACTTCCCGATTCGCACCGTTGCCGAGCTGCCAGGGCCTATCCGATCGACTTAAGTGGACTCCGTTTTATCTTAAGTCTGAGTTAGACACGTCTCTTGGTCGCTGCATTATATTCAGGACGATTTCAATCACGTTGACCAGTGAATAGGCGATCGTTCGAACTTGTGCACTTGGGAAAAATGGTGGTTTTACTCCATTTTTAGACGTTAGAACGGCTCTAGCGGCCGAGCCATTCAAGCTAGAGAGCTCAATGTTGTTTCATTCGAAAGATCATAAAAAGATCTACAAGTGAGCCGACTTTCAGCTTAAAGAATAGAAGGGTTCGGGAGCAAGAGGCGATCGTTCCCCAATTTTGACAGTTTGGTGCAAGGTTCCCGATTGGGACCTTCAAACGGCGATTCACTGGTCGAGGGGCGAGGTACGGCACTCGGCCAGGTGTCAAAATAAAGGTATTGAATGGCACTAGAAGAGGGTTTCGTTGCATATGCCATTACGGATCCCGTGTGGGCAAGGGAAGCGATCGTTAGGGAATAATAGCAGTGTACCTGCAAGCTCCAACTTCCCGATTCGCACCGTTGCCGAGCTGCCAGGGCCTATCCGATCGACTTAAGTGGACTCCGATTCACCTCAAGTCTGAGTTAGACACGTCTCTTGGTCGCTGCATTATATTCAGGACGATTTCAATCACGTCGACCAGTGAATAGGCGATCGTTCGAACCTGTGCACTTGGGTAAAATGGTGGTTTTACTCAATTTTTAGACGTTAGAACGGCTCTAGCGGCCGAGCTATTCAAGCTAGAGAGCTCAATGATGTCTCATTCGAAAGATCATAAAAAGATCTACAAGTGAGCCGACTTTAAGCTTAAAATATCAAAGGGTTCGGGAGCGAGAGGCGATCGTTCCCCAATTTTAACAGTTTGGTGCAAGGTTCCCGATTTGGACCTTCAAACGGCGATTCACTGGTCGAGGTGCGAGGTACGGGACTCGGCTAGGTGTAAAAATGAAGTTTTTGGTTGGCACTAGAAGAGGGTCTCGTTGCAAATGCTATTCCGGGTCCCGTGTAGCTGAGGGAAGCGATCGTTCGGGAAAAATAACAGAGTACCTGCACGCCCCAACTCCCCGATTCGCACATTTGCCGAGCTGCCAGGGCCTATCCGATCGACTTAAGTCAACTCCGTTTCCTCTCAAGTCTGAGTTAGACACGTCTCTTGGTCCCTGCAAATTTTGAGATCGTTCCCGTTAACGTCGACCAGTGAATAGGCGATCGTTCGAACTTGTGCACTTGGGTAAAATGGTGGTTTTACTCCATTTTTAGACGTTAGAACGGCTCTAGCGGCCGAGCCATCCAAGCTAGAGAGCTCCTTGTTGTTTCATTCGAAAGATCATAAAAAGATCAACAAGTGAACCGACTTTCAGCTTAAAGAATGGAAGGGTTCGGGAGCAAGAGGCGATCGTTCCCCAATTTTGACAGTTTGGTGCAAGGTTCCCGATTGGGACCTTCAAACGGCGATTCACTGGTCGAGGTGCGAGGTACGGCACTCGGCCAGGTGTCAAAATGAAGGTATTGAATGGCACTAGAAGAGGGTCTCGTTGCATATGCCATTACGGATCCCGTGTGGGCAAGGGAAGCGATCGTTAGGGAATAATAGCAGTGTACCTGCAAGCTCCAACTTCCCGATTCGCACCGTTGCCGAGCTGCCAGGGCCTATCCGATCGACTTAAGTGGACTCCGATTCACCTCAAGTCTGAGTTAGACACGTCTCTTGGTCGCTGCATTATATTCAGGACGATTTCAATCACGTCGACCAGTGAATAGGCGATCGTTCGAACTTGTGCACTTGAGAAATATGGTGGTTTTACTCAATTTTTAGACGTTAGAACGGCTCTAGCGGCCGAGCCATTCAAGCTAGAGAGCTCAATGTTGTTTCATTCGAAAGATCATAAAAAGATCTACAAGTGAGCCGACTTTCAGCTTAAAGAATAGAAGGGTTCGGGAGCAAGAGGCGATCGTTCCCCAATTTTGACAGTTTGGTGCAAGGTACCCGATTCGGACCTTCAAACGGCGATTCACTGGTCGAGGTGCGAGATACAGGGCTCGGCTGGGTGTCAAAATGAAGATAATAAGTGGCACTAGAAGAGGGTCTCGTTTCAAATGCAATTCCGGGTCCCGTGTAGCTGAGGGAAGCGATCGTTTGAGAAAAACAACAGTGTACCGGCAAGCTCCGACTTCCCGATTCGCACCTTTGCCGATCTGCCAGGGCCTATCCGATAGACTAAAATGGACTCTGTTCTCTCCCTTGTCTGAATTAGACACGTCCCTTGGTCGCTGCAACATATTCAGGACGATTTCAATCACGTCGACCAGTGAATAGGCGATCGTTCGAACTTGTGCACTTGGGAAAAATGGTGGTTTTACTCCATTTTTAGACATTATAACGGCTCTAGCGGCCGAGCCATTAAAGCTAAAGAGCTCCTTGATGTTTCATTCGAAAGATCATAAAAAGATCTACAAGTGAGCCGACTTTCAGCTTAAAGAATGGAAGGGTTTAGGAGCGAGAGGCGATCGTTCCCTCATTTAAGCAGTTCGGTGCAAGGTACCCGATTCGGACCTTCAAACGGCGATTCACTGGTCGAGGTGCGAAATACAGGGCTCGGCTGGGTGTCAAAATGAAGATAATAAGTGGCACTAGAAGAAGGTCTCGTTACAAATGCTATTCCGGGTCCCGTGTAGCTGAGGGAAGCGATCGTTTGAGAAAAATAACAGTGTACCGGCAAGCTCCGACTTCCCGATTCGCACCTTTGCCGATCTGCCAGGGCCTATCCGATAGACTTAAATGGACTCTGTTTTCTCCTATGTCTGAATTAGACACGTCCCTTGGTCGCTGCAACATATTCAGGACGATTTCAATCACGTCGACCAGTGAATAGGCGATCGTTCGAACTTGTGCACTTGGGAAAAATGGTGGTTTTACTCCATTTTTAGACGTTAGAACGGCTCTAGCGGCCGAGCCATTTAAGCTAGAGAGCTCCTTGATGTTTCATTCGAAAGATCATAAAAAGATCTACAAGTAAGCCGACTTTCAGCTTAAAGAATGGAAGGGTTCAGAAGCAAGAGGCGATCGTTCCCCAATTTTGACAGTTTGGTGCAAGGTTCCCGATTGGGACCTTCAAACGGCGATTCACTGGTCGAGGTGCGAGGTACGGCACTCGGCCAGGTGTCAAAATGAAGGTATTGAATGGCAATAGAAGAGGGTTTCGTTGCATATGCCATTACGGATCCCGTGTGGGCAAGGGAAGCGATCGTTAGGGAATAATAGCAGTGTACCTGCAAGCTCCGACTTCCCGATTCGCACCTTCGCCGGGCTGCCCCGGCTGAACAAATCTCCTTAAAGGGACTCTGTATTCTTTCTAGTGTAGCCCACACCTGTTGTTTGATTGCTTCAAACTTTCAGACAGGTCCGAATGACGCCGAAGAGTGAATGGGCGATCATCCTTACGTGTTGCCTTGAAAAGAAAGGCGATTTGACTACGTTTCTTGACTTTCAAATGGCTCTAGCGGCCGAACTATTCGAGCTAGAACGCTGGGCGACATCTCATTAGAAAGGTATTAAAAAGTTTTATAAGCCTGCGGAATATTAGACATAAGAATAGAAGGGTTCGGGAGTGACACGCGATCGTTCCCTCATTTAAGCAGTTTGGTGCAAAGTTCCCGATTTGGACCTTCAAACGGCGGTTCACCGGTCGAGGTACGAGGTACCGGGCTCGGCTAGGCGTCAAAATGAAGGTATTGAATGGCACTAGAAGAACGTATGGTTGAATATGCTACCACGAGTCTCGTGTGGGCGAAGGGAGCCGACATTCACCCAAAATGACAATGAAGGAGCGACTCCCCGACGTCCCAATCCGCACCATTCCAAGTCCCAATACATTTTTTAAGTCCCGATATGGTCCGAGGTGCGTTGCGTTGGTCGTCCCGCACAAAGTTTCCTTCGTCACCGAGCACGGACTCCAAAATTTCGGATGACAAAACGTTCCCGAGGTGCGACGAACCGGTCGCGCCGCAGTACCAGTTTCGCGTGCGCGCGCCCGGTCCGAGTCCCGTGCCTTGCCGGAAAACACCTGTTCTTTAGGGGCGGTCGGTCGGTCTCCGGGTCGAAAATTTTTCTAAGTCCGAAAAATGTTCATAGACCCAATTCGCTTCAGAAATGCCTGTGGAGGCCGACCGGACCGCGGAAGCCCCCGTTTCGGCCTATCGGGGCCTAACCAGCCCCGAACACGTACAGTGATGCGACGGCCGAATCAGGCAGTCCCAGTTTCGACTCGGTAGGTCGAGTGGGACGAAGCGAATGAAGGGATGAGCGGTGCGATGGCCGAACCGTGGCTTCGAGTTTGGACCGGTCACGATTTCGGACGAGAGTCGAAGTTCGATCTATACGAGGAGCCCGTCGTATCAGTGTAAGAACGGCGTATCGAAGGATCGCCCTGTGCCTTACCTTGCTGGAAACCGCCTGTTCTTTGGGGAGGCCTCGTCGGTCGCCGGGACGAAAATTCTTCTAAGTCCGGAAGGATGACAAAGTCCCTTTTTCGCTTCGGAAATGCCCGAGGCGACCGACGCGTCGCAGAGGCCTCCGCATTCGGCTTATCAGGGCCTGAACAGCCCCGAAAATCGTCAAAGTTCAGCTTTCTTAGGAGGCTAGGCTGAGGCGACGGCCGGATCGGGCAGTCCCATTTTCGACTCGTGTGGTTGAGTGGGTCGAAGCGAAAGAAGGGTTTTGCGAAGCGCCGAGGGCAGGCACAGCCGAGGCCTGGAGAGATCCCTTAAGCACTCCAAATAATTACATGTACGCCATACTCCGACTGGCCGTAACGAGATTGGACATCTCGCGGCCTGCCCTCCTAAGGCGAGTGGGTTAAAAGGGCGATGCGTCGATGCGGCCTGCAGGAATCCGACAGATATCTCAGAGAT
>CM060087.1:2258014-2266262 GCA_030522485.1 Stenchaetothrips biformis | reverse complement strand
CTTAGAAAAATTTTCGACCCGGAGACCGACCGACCGCCCCTAAAGAACAGGCGTTTTCTGGCAAGGCGCGGGGCTCGGACCGGGCGCGCGCACGCGAAACTGGTACTGCGGCGCGACCGGTTCGTCGCACCTCGGGAACGTTTTGTCATCCGAAATTTTGGAGTCCGTGCTCGGTGACGAAGGAAACTTTGTGCGGGAAGACCAACGCAACGCACCTCCGACCATATCGGGACTTAAAAAATGTATTGGGACTTGGAATGGTGCGGATTTGGACGTCGGGGAGTCAGTCATTCACTGTCATTTTGGGTGAATGTCGGCTCCCTTCGCCCACACGAGACTCGTGGTAGCATATTCAACCATACGTTCTTTTAGTGCCATTCAATACCTTCATTTTGACGCCTAGCCGAGCCCGGTACCTCGTACCTTGACCGGTGAACCGCCGTTTGAAGGTCCGATTCGGGAACTTTGCACCAAACTGCTGAAATGAGGGAACGATCGCGTGTCACTCCCGAGCCCTTCTATTCTTATGTCTGATATTCCGCAGGCTTATAAAACTTTTTAATACCTTTCTAATGAGATGTCGCCCAGCGTTCTAGCTCGAATAGTTCGGCCGCTAGAGCCATTTGAAAGTCAAGAAACGTAGTCAAATCGCCTTTCTTTTCAAGGCAACACGTAAGGATGATCGCCCATTCACTCTTCGGCGTCATTCGGACCTGTCTGAAAGTTTGAAGCAATCAAACAACAGGTGTGGGCTACACTAGAAAGAATATAGAGTCCCTTTAAGGAGATTTGTTCAGCCGGGGCAGCCCGGCGAAGGTGCGAATCGGGAAGTCGGAGCTTGCAGGTACACTGCCATTATTCCCTAACGATCGCTTCCCTTGCCCACACGGGATCCGTAATGGCATATGCAACGAAACCCTCTTCTAGTGCCATTCAATACCTTCATTTTGACACCTGGCCGAGTGCCGTACCTCGCACCTCGACCAGTGAATCGCCGTTTGAAGGTCCGAATCGGGAACCTTGCACCAAACTGCTTAAATGGGGGAACGATCGCCTCTCGCTCCTAAACCCTTCCATTCTTTAAGCTGAAAGTCGGCTCACTTGTAGATCTTTTTATGATCTTTCGAATGAAACATCAAGGAGCTCTCTAGCTTTAATGGCTCGGCCGCTAGAGCCGTTCTAACGTCTAAAAATGGAGTAAAACCACCATTTTTCCCAAGTGCACAAGTTCGAACGATCGCCTATTCACTGGTCGACGTGATTGAAACAGTCCTGAATATAATGAAGCGACCAAAAGACGTGTCTAACTCAGACTTGAGGTGAAACGGAGTCCACTTAAGTCGATCGGATAGGCCCTGGCAGCTCGGCAAAGGTGCGAATCGGGAAGTCAGAGCTTGCTGGTACACTGTTATTATTCTCAAACGAGCGCTTCCCTCGGCCACACGGGACTCGAAATAGAACAAGCAACGAGACCCTCTTCTATTGCCATTCAATACCTTCATTTTGACACCCAGCCGAGTCCCGTACCTCGCTCCTCGACCAGTGAATCGCCGTTTGAAGGTCCGAATCGGGAACCTTGCACCAAACTGTCAAAATTGGGGAACGATCGCCTCTCGCTCCCGAACCCTTCCATTCTTTAAGCTGAAAGTCGGCTCACTTGTAGATCTTTTTATGATCTTTCGAATGAAACAATATTGAGCTCTCTAGCTTGAATGGCTCGGCCGCTAGAGCCGTTCTAATGTCTAAAAATGGAGTAAAACCACCATTTTTCCCAAGTGTACAAGTTCGAACGATCGCCTATTCACTGGTCGACGTGATTGAAATCGTCCTGAATATGTTGCAGCGACCAAGGGACGTGTCTAATTCAGACATAGGAGAAAACAGAGTCCATTTAAGTCTATCGGATAGGCCCTGGCAGATCGGCAAAGGTGCGAATCGGGAAGTCGGAGCTTGCCGGTACACTGTTATTTTTCTCAAACGATCGCTTCCCTCAGCTACACGGGACCCGGAATAGCATTTGTAACGAGACCTTCTTCTAGTGCCACTTATTATCTTCATTTTGACACCCAGCCGAGCCCTGTTTCTCGCACCTCGACCAGTGAATCGCCGTTTGAAGGTCCGAATCGGGTACCTTGCACCAAACTGCTTAAATGGGGGAACGATCGCCTCTCGCTCCTAAACCCTTCCATTCTTTAAGCTGAAAGTCGGCTCACTTGTAGATCTTTTTATGATCTTTCGAATGAAACATCAAGGAGCTCTCTAGCTTTAATGGCTCGGCCGCTAGAGCCGTTCTAATGTCTAAAAATGGAGTAAAACCACCATTTTTCCCAAGTGCACAAGTTCGAACGATCGCCTATTCACTGGTCGACGTGATTGAAATCGTCCTGAATATAATGCAGCGACCAAGAGACGTGTCTAACTCAGACTTGAGGTGAATCGGAGTCCACTTAAGTCGATCGGATAGGCCCTGGCAGCTCGGCAACGGTGCGAATCGGGAAGTTGGAGCTTGCAGGTACACTGCTATTATTCCCTAACGATCGCTTCCCTTGCCCACACGGGATCCGTAATGGCATATGCAACGAAACCCTCTTCTAGTGCCATTCAATACCTTGATTTTGACACCTGGCCGAGTGCCGTACCTCGCCCCTCGACCAGTGAATCGCCGTTTGAAGGTCCCAATCGGGAACCTTGCACCAAACTGTCAAAATTGGGGAACGATCGCCTCTTGCTCCCGAACCCTTCTATTCTTTAAGCTGAAAGTCGGCTCACTTGTAGATCTTTTTATGATCTTTCGAATGAAACAACATTGAGCTCTCTAGCTTGAATGGCTCGGCCGCTAGAGCGATTCTAACGTCTAAAAATGGAGTAAAACCACCATTTTTCCCAAGTGCACAAGTTCGAACGATCGCCTATTCACTGGTCAACGTGATTGAAATCGTCCTGAATATAATGCAGCGACCAAGAGACGTGTCTAACTCAGACTTGAGGTAAAACGGAGTCCACTTAAGTCGATCGGATAGGCCCTGGCAGCTCGGCAACGGTGCGAATCGGGAAGTTGGAGCTTGCTGGTACACAGTTATTTTTCCCAAACGATCGCTTCCCCCAGCTACACGGGACCCGAAATAGCAAATGCAACGAAGCCTTCCTGTCGGGCCACCTATTATCTTCATTTTGACACCCAGCCGAATCCTGTATCTCGCACCTTGACCAGTGAATCCCCGTTTGAATGTCCGAATCGGGTACCTTGCACCAAACTGCGTAAATAGGGGAACGATCGCCTCTCGCTCCTGAACCCTTCCATTCTTTAAGCTGAAAGTCGGTTCACTTGTAGATCTTTTTATGATCTTTCGAATGAAACAACAAGGAGTTCTCTAGCTTGGATAGCTCGGCCGCTAGAGCCGTTCTAACGTCTAAAAATGGAGTAAAACCACCATTTTACCCAAGTGCACAAGTTCGAACGATCGCCTATTCACTGGTCGACGTTAACGGGACCGATCTCAAAATTTGCAGGGACCAAGAGACGTGTCTAACTCAGACTTGAGAGGAAACGGAGTTGACTTAAGTCGATCGGATAGGCCCTGGCAGCTCGGCAAAGGTGCGAATCGGGGAGTTGGGGCGTGCAGGTACTCTGTTATTCTTCCCGAACGATCGCTTCCCTCAGCTACACGGGACCCGGAATAGCATTTGCAACGAGACCCTCTTCTAGTGCCATCCAATACCTTCATTTTAACACCTAGCCGAGTCCCGTACCTCGCACCTCGACCAGTGAATCGCCGTTTGAAGGTCCAAATCGGGAACCTTGCACCAAACTGTTAAAATTGGGGAACGATCGCCTCTCGCTCCCGAACCCTTTGATATTTTAAGCTGAAAGTCGGCTCACTTGTAGATCTTTTTATGATCTTTCGAATGAAACAACAAGGAGCTCTCTAGCTTGAATGGCTAGGCCGCTAGGGCCGTTCTCATGTCCAAAAATGGAGTCAAATCGCCTTTTGCACCAAATGCACAAGTTTGCACGATCGCCCATTCACTGGTCGACGTTATCGGGACCGATCTCAAAGTTTGCAGGGACAAAGAGACGTGTCTAACTCAGACTTGAGTCGAAACGAAGTCCACTTAAGTCGATCAGATAGGCCCTGGCAGCTCGGCAAAGGTGCGAATCGGGAAGTCGGGGCTTGCTGGTACACTGTTATTTTTCCCAAACGATCGCTTCCCTTGGCCACACGGGACCCGTAATAGCATATGCAACGTGACCCTCTTCTAGTGCCATTCAATACCTTCATTTTGACTCCCAGCCGAGTCCCGTACCTCACACCTCGACCAGTGAATCGCCGTTTGAAGGTCCAAATCGGGAACCTTGCACCAAACTGCTGAAATGGGGGAACGATCGCCTCTCCCTCCAGAACCCCTCAAATCATAACGCTGTTTTCTATCATGCTGATAAAACTTTTAAAGAGCTTTCGAATGAGACCTAGAACGACCCTCTAGCACTTATAGTTCGGCTGCCACGTCCGTGCCAATGTCCGAAAATGGAGTCATATCGCCTTTCGACCAGAATGCTTAAGTTCGAACGATCGCCTATTCACTGGTCGACGTTATCGTGTTCGATCTCAAAGTTTGCAGCGAAAAAGAGACGGGTCTAACTCAGACATAAGATCAAACGGAGTCTGCTTAAGTAGATCCGTTAGGCCCTGGCAGCTCCGCAAATGTTCCTATCGGGAAGTCGGAGCTTGCTTGTACACTGCTATTTTTTCCAAACGATCGCTTCCCTCGGCCACACGGGACCCCGAATAGCATATGCAACGAGACCCTCTTCTAGTGCCATCCAATACCTTCATTTTGACACCCAGCTGAGTCCCGTACCTCGCACCTCGACCAGTGAATCGCCGTTTGAAGGTCCAAATCGGGAACCTTGCACCAAAGTGCTAAAATGGAGGAACGATCGCCCCTCCCTCCAGAACCCCTCAAATCATAATGCTGGTTTCTAGCATGCTTATAGAACTTTTAAATTGCTTTCGAATGAGACATAGAACGACTCTCTAGCACTTATGGTTCGCCTGCCACGTCCGTGCCAATGTCTGAAAATGGAGTCATATCGCCTTCCGACCAGAATGCTTAAGTTCGAACGATCGCCTATTCACTGGTCGACGTTATCGGGAACGATCTCAAAGTTTGCAGCGACAAAGAGACGTGTCTAACTCAGACATGAGATAAAACGGAGTCTGCTTAAATAGAACCGTTAGGCCCTGGCAGCTCCGCGAAGGTTCCTATCGGGAAGTCGGAGCTTGCTTGTACACTGCTATTTTTTCCAAACGATCGCTTCCCTCGGCCACACGGGACCCCGAACAGCATTTGCAACGAGACCCTCTTCTAGTGCCATCCAATACCTTCATTTTGACACCCAGCCGAGTCCCGTACCTTGCAGCTCGACCAGTGAATCGCCGTTTGAAGGTCCGAATCGGGAACCTTGCACCAAAGTGCTGAAATGGGGGAACGATCGCCCCTCTCTCCAGAACCCCTCGAATCATAACGCTGTCCTTCTGCATGCCTATAGAACTTTTAAAGAGCTTTCGAATGAGACCCAGAGCGACTCTCTAGCACTCATGGTTCGCCTGCCACGTCCGTGCCAATGTCTGAAAATGGAGTCATATCGCCTTTCGACCAGAATGCTTAAGTTCGAACGATCGCCCATTCACTGGTCGACGTTATCGGGAACGATCTCAAAGTTTGCAGGGACCAAGAAACGGGTCTAAGCTAGACTTGAGAGGTTACGACGTCCATTTATTTCGGTTCCATCGGCCTTGGCAGCCCGCCAATGGTACAAAGCGGGATGTCGGATCTTGCCGCTACACCGTCCCTTTTCGTAAACGAAGGCTTTCCTAGACCACTCTGGCCTTGGAACGGCAAGTTTTACTAAACCCTCGTCTAGCGCCACAAGAAAGCTTCATTTTGACGCCTAGCAGAGCCTGTTAGCTCCCACCTCGACCAGTGAATCACCGTTTAAAGGTCCAAATGGGGAACCTTGCACCAAACTGCTGAAATGGGGGAACGATCGCCTCTCACTCCCGAACCGCTGTAATTGTAATCTTGAATTTTTACATGCGATTAGAACAACTCAAAAGCTTTTAAATGGGAGTCCAACGAGCCTCTTTGGTCGCATAGTTCGGCCGCCAGAGCCGTTCCAACTTCTAAAAACGGAGTCAAACCACTATTTTTCCCAAGTGCACAAGTTCGAACGATCGCCTATTCACTGGTCGACGTGATTAGGACCGGTCTGAAAGTTCGCAGCAACCAAGAAACATGTCTAAGATAGACTTCAGTGAAGATGGAGTCCCTTTTTCCCGAGTCCTTTCGTCATGGCGGCCCGCCAAAGGTGCGAATCGGGACATCGGAGCTTGCCGGCCCACTGTTACTTTTCTTGAACGATCGGTCCATTTGGCAAACAGGGACTCGCAGTAGCATTCTAATTGGTAAAGTCGTCTAGCACTATTCATTACCTTCATTTTGAAAGCTAGCCGTGCCCGGTAGCTCCCACCTCGACCAGTGAATCACCGTTTGAAGGTCCAAATCGGGAACCTCGCACCAAAGTGCTAAAATGGGGGAACGATCGCCCCTCCCTCCAGAACCCCTCAAATCATAACGCTGTCCTCTGGCATGCTTATAGACTTTCTAAAGAGCTTTCGAATGAGACCTCGAGCGACCCTCTAGCACTTATGGTTCGGCTGCCAGGTCCGTGCCAATGTCCTAAAATGGAGTCATATCGCCTTGCGATCAGAATGCCCAAGTGTGAACGATCGCCCATTCACTGGTCGACGTGCTTCAGACCGACTTCACGTTTTGCCACACTCGACTGACATGTCTTGCCGTCATTTGAGCGTAGACAGAGTCCCTCTTATTGCATTCGTTTTTCCAGGGCAGCCGGCCGAAGGTCTCAATCGGGAAGTCGGAGCTTGCCGTCCCACTGTTATTTTTTATGAACGATCGCTCCCCTTGGCAAACAGGGACTCGCAGTACCATATAAAATGATTTTATCGTCTAGCGCCATGTCATACCTTCGTTTAGATGCCTAGCCTAGCCCGTTAGCCCTCGCCTCGACCAGTGAATCACCGTTTGAAGGTCCAAATCGGGGACCTTTCACCAAATCGCTCAAATTGGGGAACGATCGGCCCTCCCTCGCGAACCCTTCTTTTTGAAACGCCTATCTTTATAATGCTTATAGAGCATTTAAAGAGCTTTCGAATGAGCCCTAGAGCGACCCTCTAGCACTTATTGTTCGGCTGCCAGGTCCGTGCCAATGTCCAAAAATAGAGTCAAATCGCCTTGCGATCAGAATGCCTAAGTGTGAACGATCGCCCATTCACTGGTCGACGTGCTTCGGACCGACTTCACGTTTTGCCACACTCGACTGACATGTCTTGCCGTCATTTGAGCGTAGACAGAGTCCCTTTTATTGCATTCGTTTTTCCAGGGCAGCCAGCCGAAGGTCTCAATCGGGAAGTCGGAGCTTGCCGTCCCACTGTTATTTTTCATGAACGATCGCTCCCTTTGGCTAACAGGGACTCGCAGTACCATATTAAATGATTTTATCGTCTTGCGCCATCTAATACCTTCGTTTAGACGCCTAGCCCAGCCCGTTAGCTCTCGCCTCGACCAGTGAATCACCGTTTGAAGGTCCAAATCGGGAACCTTGTACCAAACTGCCTAAATTGGGGAACGATCGGCCCTCCCTCGCGAACCCCTCTATTGAAAAGGCCTTACTTTGGCATCCTTATAAAGCTTTTTAAGAGCTTTCGAATGAGACCCAGAGCGACCCTCTAGCACTTATGGTTCGGCTGCCAGGTCCGCGCCAATGTCCTAAAATGGAGTCATATCGCCTTGCGATCAGAATGCCCAAGTGTGAACGATCGCCCATTCACTGGTCGACGTGCTTCGGACCGACTTCACGTTTTGCCACACTTTACTGACATGTCTTGCCTTCATTTGAGCGTAGACAGAGTCTCTTTTATTGCATTCGTTTTTCCAGGGCAGCCAGCCAAAGGTCTCAATCGGGAAGTCGGAGCTTGCCGTCCCACTGTTATTTTTCATGAACGATCGCTTCCTTCGGCTAACAGGGACTCGCAGTACCATATTTAATGATTTCATCGTCTAGCGCTATGTCATACCTTCGTCTAGACGCCTAGCCCAGCCCGTTAGCTCTCGCCTCGACCAGTGAATCACCGTTCGAAGGTCCGATTCCGGGACCTTGTACCAA
>CM060087.1:2235514-2253014 GCA_030522485.1 Stenchaetothrips biformis | reverse complement strand
TTTCAACGTGACACCAGCCAGCAGCCAAGCTGTCACGTTACTTTGGACGTGACAAATGCAATGCTTATTTGAGCGTGACAATCAGCGTGAAATTAATCGTGACAATCTGGGCTGATTATTCACGTTGGGTCATTATTTCTCAACTCACCGACGACCCTGACACGAGGGTGGCGGATTTCGTCCAAATAGGTGTCAATCGACTCGGGTTGGTCCCCTGAGTCTCCCAAAAATTTTTTTTTGATCTAGCTCAACTCCTTCAGATTTTAGAGACATTTGAAATTTCTTGTTAAACTTCATTTTTTTCAGATTGGCAAGTGGGTTCCAAGTTTACGGAATTTTTTTTTCCTCTTATTCTGAGACTTCTTAATCCACCAAAAAAATATAAGTTTGCAAGAGCAAGGTTTGGGGTAAAAAAAAAAAATTGTGTGAAAAAAGTACAAAAAGCTCTCTAGCAAAAATACATGGTTCTTCGATTTTGACGATACTTTGCAGGAAGATCACTTTTCACAACCCGAACAAACCATAAAATTTTCAAACCTGGCCCAGCTCATTAAGATTGGAACGGGTCCCTTTTTTATTTTTGGGAGCTATAAATTTGGTTCGAACATTTATCGATGCATGAGAAACTGTTGAGAAGGACTCGATTTACTTATTTTGAAGTTACGTTGTCCAATTGGAGTCATTTCATTCCATCGTTGAACCTAGTCGCAACATTCTGACCAATCAATATTAAGTTTCGACTAAATATCCACCCAAAATTCTACAAGGATGAGTGGGACATGCCAAGGTGGAATCAACAAAGAAAATAAATGTTTGATACAATGAATAGTAATAATATTTTCTGGGCCATTTTGCATATCACTTTTCTTCAGCTGGAAAAGAGAAAGAAAAAATAAGTATTGTCATTAAAACAGTGGCAGAATTAATTTGTTGTTAAGTGAACAAACCTTTTTTGGATTGCTGTTGCCAAAGAGTGCGATTCATGTCATCAGTATCAAGCTCATATATTCCATCTTGAAGGCGAGGTCTTACTAAAGCCAGTATATCAGTGTCATCAAAGCTTCTTTCTTCAAAATGAATGTCAGTAGTCCAGGCTAACTTCCTGGACACCTTGTGGAAACAGTTCAGCAGAACAGAATTAGTTTCTGGATCTGAAATAAGAAATTGACCCAAAATCCAGGTAGTTTTAGTGTGTTGCACCGCCACAAATTGTTCTGGAAGGAGATCTTCAATCTTTGGAATTTTTCTTAGTAGCTCTACAGGAGCAAATGCTCCCTTTGGAGATTCAGAAAAAACTTTGATGAGAACTTCACCAATAGAAATAGAAATAACTGCATGCTGACGTCGCATATTGGGAATGCTTAGGGCAGCAGCAAATCTTGGCTGCAGCCACTCCTTTGCTTCAATAACTTCTTGAGAGGTCACAAAACACACAGTTATCCCTGTCATCTCCCTTGCTGCCCAGTCATAAAACTCTCTTGCATTACGTATGAGTATTCTTCTAATGCTGGCCAAGTATCCTTGCCTCTTCAAAGTGTCAGCAACGCCATCACATGGCCCCTTTCCATGTGATGTTGCAAAATAATGCCACTCTCCTTTGACACCAAAATCTCTCTCATGGTAATTTAAATTAATGACATTCTTTTTATTTTTGTACTGCTGCGCAGCACCATCTGAAAAATAAATAACTTTGGAGAGTTCAGGAACTCTATTTCTCAAAAACTTGACAAGCTCCTTCTGAAAAGCATAAACTGTAGAGACATGATGCTTCATATGGTCAGATATGACCGCAAAGCAAGCTGACACTGTTTCGCCATTTTCCTTAAAATAGGCCACAAAAGGATGGATTGTCACTTGTTCTCCACTCCAATAATAGCTCTGAGCTGAATCCTGTATAATACAGGAATAATTTTCTGCAAAGTCACTGACTACTAAAACTTCACCAGGTTTCAGTTCAGTTTTAAGTTTTTTAAAATATTTAGATTGCTCTTTGGCAAGAAAATTATGAGGCAATAGTTTCTTTAGCTGTGCTATTAATAATTCAACAAATTCATCTCTATTTTTGACTAGAGTTTCTAAGCTGCATCTGTCTGTAGATGTCCATTGGTTGTAGGTAACACTGTCCACAAAATTGTCATGCAGAGCCCCCTTCAACAATAACTCCAGGGCCTTGGGACAGCCGCTGGGGTTTCAACACAAAGAATATTACAGGGCGGAATGGTCGTATCACTGAAACCTTGCAGGCACGAATCCTTATTTCAAGGAATTGTCACTGACTTTTTTCACGACACCGAAATTCAGAACAAAGAATTGTCACCACAAGGAAATTTATATCTCAGAACCTTTATTTCACCGAAAATCATAACACAGAATCTTCACAGCGAAGAAAATCGCAGCAAGGAATCGTTATTTCAAGGAATATTATTGCCGGGAATAGTTATTCAGCGGACTGTCATAGCTAAGAACTGTTATGTCTCGGAAAATCATGTCACAGAATGGTCATTAAAAGGAACTCTTGCGGGGAGGAATGGTCGTAACTTAGAAAGGTTGCAGCACTGAATAGTCATAACGCGGAACCATCGTTACACTGAAACCTTATTACAAGGAACATTGTCTGCAGGAATGATCATGACGAAGAAAATTACACACCGGAATGGTCACAGAGCGGAAACTCGTTGGTCGGAATCCTTAGGATACCGAAAATTAAAACACAGAACTGTCATAATAAATAATTACAGCACAAGGAATGTTCGCAAGGCAGAATCGTCTTTTTAAGTAAACCTCGTAGGCCCGAAATCTTATTTCACGGAATCTTCATTACAAGGAAGTTCATAGCGAGGAATCCTCGTAAGCTGGAAATCTTATTTCACGGAATCTTTATTTTACGGAAATTTGTAGCAAGGAAGCATCGTAAACCGGATTCCTATTTCACCGAATGGTCATTACATGGAAATTCGTAGGAAGGAATCCTTGCAAGCCGGATTCCTATTTTACGGATTGGTCATATCACGTAAATTCGTAGACGGGAAACCTCGTTTGCCGGAAACCTTCTTTCACGGAAACCTCACTGCAATGAAATTCACTGAACGGAATCATCATTGGCCGGAATCCTTATTGCACGGAAATGTCATTTAACCGAATGCTTATTAGCAGGAATCTTTACTTCGTTGAATTCTATTTTGCCGAATTGTCGGGTCGCAGAAACTCGTTGGAGGGAACCATCACACCACCGAAAATCATTACACATAAAGTTTATTTCGAAGAAATTTATTGCAAAGAACAGTCGCAGGACGGAATATTCATTGGACGGAATCGTCACTGACAGGAATCGTCGCGAACCTGAACCATCACAGGGCGGAAACATTAATGCACTGAAAGGTTACTGGAAGGAAACTTCAATACAAAGAATCATCGCATAAGCGAAATTTATAACACAGAACAGTCACTAAGAAGAAAATTATTGCAAATAAACGTTGTAGAAAGGAAAGTCATTGCGCAGAACCTTCACAGAAAGGCATTCCATTCAAAAGAATGGTTGCAACCCCGAAACTCATAAGGAAGAATGGTTACTACAAACAAACTCAAGACGAAGAAACCTCGTAGCGAGGAAATTCATAACGAAGAATAGTCGTAGGACGGACGATTCGGGCATATGACCATTCCTGGCTACGAGGTGTCTTCGTCCTGAGTTTCTTTGTGGTGACAGCGATTCGGACAGCCACCATCCAAGTAGCACTGCGCAGTGGGCTCTTCACAAGTAACAGCTGCAATAAAATCTTGACATGTAGCAAGTATTTCAAGTACATCATAATTTTGATGGTATTTGCAGACGCATACACTGTGCGTTCCTGATGCTCCTGCCAAGATGCAGTGCTTTGGTCGAAGTTTGGCAAATTTGGAAAAAGAAACCTTCTGATCTGGGTACTGTTTTCTGAATGCGGCATGGAGTTCTTTCAATGTGCCCAATATTAGCCGCTTTTGCTTCTGTACCCTCACTCCATTTTCAACCACGCTCACATAATCCTTCATGCCTGGCATTAGACGGCTGCTAAAGTCATCCAGCTCATAAAAAGATTTTACGAGTTCAACAGTTTTGTCAGACAGTGAACGGCCTTTCTTGGGAGCTGGTGTTGGTAAAATTGATTGTTCTTCTTTCATCAACTTAACTGTTTTCCTGATCATGTGTTCAGTTGCTCCAACTGATTTGAATCTCTCCAACACTTGTGCTTGAGTCAATGACACGAGTGCTACAGATAATACTGCTATTTTTTCTCTATAAGTTGAGCTTGCTTCAAATTTTTCTAGGAGAGCACTCATTGTTTGATGAAAGAATTTCTTTTCCAAATCTTCATTATTGGTACTAACTCCAAGCTGGGAAAAGAGCTGTTCATATTTTTCCCCTATTTTTCTTAATTTAGCCTGTCCATAGGTAGCAAGCCGATCACATTTTCTCTTGTTCAAAGGGGACTCTTGAATTTGCTGCAAGCTAGCATTTATCTTTGCAACCACAGCATAAGTAGGACTTTGAAAAGTGGGATCTTGAGAACTATCCGAGACTGCCTTCTGAGAATTGCCGCCAGGTCCATCATCAGAAAACAAGTCTAAAGATTTCTCAAGTGACTTTCCATTTCCTTGTTTGTCAGGCAATTCTAAAACAAGAGAAAAACCCTATTTTAAAAAATAATTCAGATAAGTCATAACAAGCACACAATTTTGTAACTGTTACCTTTCCCTTGGGAGTTTACAGAATGCTCTGAGCCTTCTTGAGACTTTTGTGAGGATTCCACTTTGGCATCTTCATCAGCAAACATATCTGCAGAGACTTCAAGTACTCCTTCAGCCATCCCTAGTCCTTGAGATGACTCTGAAACAAAAGGGAACAAAAAGATGCCATGGTCAAAGACAGCTAGCCCAACCGCACTACAAAATAACTCTTGTTCGTGTTAGACATCTCACCAATGTGGGATTGGCCGGCTCCCTCATCAGAAGTTTTTGAAGAAAGGGGCCCGAAGATAACATTGTGCACAGAACCAGCGGCTTCTAAAACGGCAGGTAAGTAATCCTGCCGACCCTGAGACGATTGTTGCGAGCTGGACGTTGATGGAGGTGTTGGGGCTACCTCAGGCTCTTCAGGTACAATATTCTCCAATAATGGATTAACTAATACAAAGCACCTTTTGCATAACTTTTGGCCGGGCACCAGCGGAGAGGTGAATGCAGATACAGCCTTACTTTGAAGATGCATAAGCATTGAAATTTCTTTAGTTGGTTTCACTGGGTGTTCATGCTTGTGAAAAGGATCACAACACTTCAGCTGCATAGAAGTATAAAAATCAAGGAAACGTAATTTGTGCTTTGAACACAGCGCAACTATGGAAGTTACACCAGCCCGCAGTTTCAATAGCTGAACTTCATCCTTGGTAATGGTATGCAGAGGAATCAGTTCCTTAACACACTGGCCTGCAGAGATCAAGGAGCAGTACCTGAAATATCAGAAGGAAAACAACCAAATAAGGTGAAAACCATCAAAACATACTTTTAGCTCACAAAAGAAAAGTCTTCTTTTTACCATTCGTCCTCCATGGCCGACATTAGGTACTTAAAACGCAGATCTTTAAAGTAAAGTGACAAACTGAACAGCGGTTGTAAACGGAAGCACATGGCATAGTGCGGCGGCACATTGGAGAGAGAGGGCATGCAGAGAGGCTATTCTAATCAATTTTTCATACTGCAGGTTAGCTCCGAGCCAAGGCTACACCAGCTAGTTTCTCATACTGCTTGTTTGTTGTTATCGTGCAGAAAACACAAATAACATAAATAATGAATCGAATCAGGTTGTACCTGAACAGATGCATTTACATACTTCACAATTCAGTTTTTTGTTGAAATTGTAAACTATGAGCATGAGCCATGGCCACGACAGGAAGGTAATTAATCATTCTCAATTATCTTGAAAGAAGAAAGGTAACCTGTATTCTTTATCAAAACACCAGGTTTTCACTTTCTTCCACCTTGGCATGTCCCACTCATCCTTGTAGAATTTTGGGTGGATATTTAGTCGAAACTTAATATTGATTGGTCAGAATGTTGCGACTAGGTTCAACGATGGAATGAAATGACTCCAATTGGACAACGTGACTTCAAAATAAGTAAATCGAGTCCTTCTCAACAGTTTCTCATGCATCGATAAATGTTCGGACCAAATTTATAGCTCCTAAAAATAAAAAAGGGACCCGTTCCAATCTTAATGAGCTGGGCCAGGTTTGAAAATTTTATGGTTTGTTCGGGTTGTGAAAAGTGATCTTCCTGCAAAGTATTGTCAAAATCGAAGAACCATGTATTTTTGCTAGAGAGCTTTTTGTACTTTTTTCACACAATTTTTTTTTTTTTACCCCAAACCTTGCTCTTGCAAACTTATATTTTTTTTGTGGATTAAGAAGTCTCAGAATAAGAGGAAAAAAAAATTCCGTAAACTTGGAACCCACTTGCCAATCTGAAAAAAATGAAGTTTAACAAGAAATTTCAAATGCCTCTAAAATCTGAAGGAGTTGAGCTAGATCAAAAAATTTTTTTTGGAAGACTCAGGGGACCAACCCGAGTCGATTGACACCTATTTGGACGAAATCCGCCACCCTCGTGTCAGGGTCGTCGGTGACTTGAGAAATAATGACCCCGTTACTTTCAACGTGACAAAGGTCATATTGTTATGGGCGTGACATTATATTGATCAGGACTGGATTCGGCAAGTTATTGACAAGGATTGTGACGTGAATGCAACCTATGTCCTGACTGAATTCTTTACTCACTCACACTACAAATGAAGAGGGGTCTCTCTTGATGGTGCCCTCCAGAGTGCTTTCTTATGATTTGGTTATGTTTCAGTAGGAGGAGACTAGGAGCCTCAGTGCTAGTACTGCATCTCAAGTTGCTGACATGGTGTAATCGGTTTCATGAAAGAAAAGAATCACGCTCACCTTGATGTTTTGATTCTTCCTTGTGAGGTTGAGGCATTCTAGAGGTGGTGGTAGTTCCCAGCGAGGCAGAACAAACTGCTTCCTTGTCAAGAGCCTACTCCTTCCCCACTCCCACCATAACAAGGCTTGCATGGATGTTTTGCAGAAAAGAACGGGTCAGCTGAAATCCATAATAAAGGCAGCACGACGAAGGGAAGATTGGGTCATAGTCTCATCGCTATTATACATAGTCACTACAAATCTGATGGAAAATAGACACTTGATTGCAGTGTTTTCTGAACAACTCATCATCAGATGCACAGCCTCCACTTCCATATTTGTTTTTGTGTGTACGAATTTCACTTTCACTTGTCTCTTTTCGGCTGCTTTCGAGTGCAAATAATACGACAGTGTAAGTCAGATTTACATTCACATTCAGATTGCGTTGCTGAAATGACAAGTGCGCCGCGTCTCGCGTCTTCTGCTTAGTGGCTGCGAGGACTAGGCTGACGAGGGAAGGGGGTGAGTTCGTCGTCTGAATTTCGCCACCGAAACGTGACGAATACAATTTTTTCGCTTGCCTGTCAGTTCGCAGCCTTTTCTGAAATCCAAGCATTTTCTCCACTGCTGATCGCTTATCTTACTTACCATTTGCTACACATGCAAAGCCCGACAATCCGACACTCTGTTGGTTATGTTTCAACTACGTGCATGAGCCTGCGACCTTTTTCCGTTCTTTCCTTCGAATTTGCGTACATTTCTCTCTCCCGATGTATTTTTTCTTCCTTTTGTGGCTTACTGTGTTGCTGTGTGTTTGCGCTGAACTTTCCACCAATCTATGCCGTCTGCTATGGCTACTGCACAACAGTAGATTTGTGTGATGTTAATTCTTTGATATGTCAACAGGTGAATTTTGATGTGCTGTGGAGAAGACCTGTTGGGAGACCCTTGAAGAAGTCCCGCTGTAACCAGTGAACTCCAGACCGACACTAAATGGAATCTACAAGGCAACGTTTACATTCCAGATCTTGTCCACTTTCCTGAGCAATTTTGATGGTAAGTCTGGCTGGAAATTCAACAAAACCATTGAACTCTTCCAAAAATGTAATAGTTTATTTGTTTGCCCCTCTCCAAAGTCGCTCAAACTTGCCTCTTTCAATTGTTAGCCATAGTTAAGAAAAATCTTGAGACGTGTCATTAATGACTTTGAGTGTAAAGTGGGTTGCGATATTATTGGATTGATTTCTTATAACTGGACCCTTCACTGCTGCAATGCTAAGTCTCCCTTGGGCCCATGCTTTATTGTGGCCTTTTAAAACCATTCCTTATCCTGTTTTGTCATTTTGTATTTGTAACTGTGGTTTCTTCTTTGCCGGCACATAACAAGAGCTGCACCACAGCCAACGCAAGCCTGTTTGGAGTCAACATTGCGTCCCAGCCTGCAAAGACAGAAGACCCGTGAGAAGAGAGCGTCCACATCACCAGCTTCAGTGACCTACCGAGTTCTTTTGGCTCTTGCTTTGTTGCATGTAGTAATTTATTAGTTTTGGAGTAGAGGACATGGTTTATGAAAGACTTTACAAAATTATATAGTTCGAGTCCTAACTGTTTTATTTCTTTGGTTGACTTTTTGGTCCCGACTCTTTCTATTCACAAAAGTACATTTGTAATCAGAGTTGTGCAATTAAACTGAGAAAAAATAGTAACGTCTTCTTAAATTTTATACCTTTAACTTACACAATATATTTAAATTAAACTATGAACTTCTCACATGTAAACAAATATAAAACTTTGAATCTGTTTGATCCTCTTAAGGGTTAACAAATTTCGTATTTAAAAGAAGGGAGAGTGTCACTTCTTGCCTTCTAGACATTTCTGGAACTATAATAGCATATTGATGGCACATTTAATTGTTAGCTTGAGCATATAAATTGACAATAAAAAAGGAAAAACAGTATGCTCAAATTATTACTTTAAATAATAAAATAGCAATAATTGAAATTCATATATATAGGATTCATGATGATAGCACATTTTATTGAGTAGAGTGGCATGTGTTCGGTAATTTTCTTTGAAGGGGCCTTAACATTAATTAGAGCAAAGAAAATGTAGATTTGAACACAAGTTTGTTTAAAATTATGATACAATTGGGCAGTTATTGTATCTGTTTTGAACTCTTGACGAGAAATGTGCTCACATTAGCCACAATGAGGTGATAGGTATATGCATGAAGGGTGGGTTGTTCTCTCAGCCTGAGCCCTTTCTTCAACTTGAATTGTGCACAGTTAATTATGAACTCATGCATTTAAAGTTTTATGTTTTACATTGAAGCTTTTCCATTCCCAATAATTTAACAGTAGTACAAGCCTAAAAATAAAAAATATAAAAATTAAAAAAATTTCTATTCATTACATTGCTTTGAGAAGAGTCTCACTGCAGATAGATTTACCTACCTACCTATCTCTTCAGATTTTTCAGCTCTTAAATCTATGGAAACTAGCTTTTCACGCAGACAGATTGTCATTGGAGCTCTCACCATGGAGTAACTGGAACAAAAAGAAATGTGGATATTGTTGTGAAGCGGCTTCGGTAATGAGGAGGAGATCAGTAAGGACAAGGATGGATTCGGTAATCAGTAGTTTATTCAGCAAAGATGAGGTGGTAGCGTAGCGCGGAGCGAGAGACTAGAGCAGCTCCTGCCTCTAGCTCGGCCAGTACTCGAATGCCGGGCTGACTTTGCGCGCCCGGGCCGGCGCGGTCGGGCTTCGCGCCCATCGTTCGGCAGCCCTTCGGCTTCGTGCCCGAAGCCGAAGGCGTAGTTCGCTCGGCGCCCGCGGGAGCGCAGCACTCCGCAGGCGGACTGCGGGCTCTGCCTTTAGCGGACCGCCGTGACTGCCAACAACGGCCTTATTTGCAGGTCACCGCGTGCGCACACACTCGCAAGTGTGGTGGGGGCGCGAGAGAGACATTCGTCTGCTAGTTTACGAAATGTCACATCCTAACATTACCCTCGCCTTTCTCCGCGGGGCTGTTAAAATGTCGACTCAGGAAAGTTTGTTATCCGAGCCGTTTAAGTCTCCTCTGATAGAGCGGACCGGGTGCCGGGAAAACCCCACGAAAACCGCAGCACCGAGACTTTGGCTAAGGTCAGGCCCACAATGTAAACATTGGTCAACCAGCTGACTGCCAGGGACTGACAGTGCTTCTAATCAACTATTTACTGCTGCGGCACACTAGACCAAAACCAAATGGTGACAAGCAAATGTCTTGAAGAATCTTGAGACATCTTGGATCATCTGGAGCATCACGAAGTTCAGGACTTGAAGTCTTGACCGTCTCTGGAGCGCAGTTCTGGGTGTTGTCCGAGTCCAGTGGAAGAGTGGCAGGGTGGGTCGGGGTCCAACAGGATGAAAATGCAGTGTCGTTCCAATAAAGAAAGCAAACCTAGAACACATTTCCAACTGCGCAGATCTCTTTTCTAAACCCGGAAGAAATACCCTTCAAAAGGTTAGAGCCGCCCAGACTACTACTGAGGCTCAGACCTCAACAAATTACTTTCCGCTAAACTGCAGATAAATTAAAAGTTTTAAACTCAAGGCAAAACTTGCCCATGACAACCCAGAGGCTATCAGAAACAGAATAAAAAATAGAAAAATTCAAATGCAGCCAGTGCTGTCTGAAAGGTAGAGCTAACACAAGTGTGTAAGTCTAAATTACTTAACTTTTGACCCCATAGGCCTCCTTGTCCGGATGAGTTGAGACTCTGAGTGCCGAGCACTTGTGTTGTTAATTTCTGCTCCTCGTGCATTGCCATTTCTTGCTCCCAGTTTGGTTTCCGAACTCTCTCTCTTTGTTTACAAACAAAACAACTCAGTGATCTGAGGTCTTGGCCAATAAATTTAAAGTAATGGCTGTGACAGTGCCATGATTCAGATTTCCAAATTAAAATGAGATTCTAATTCAGACTGAAAGTGTAGTACCCACACTTGTTGACCAGTTTGCCTGTGCAACACTCAAGGCTTTCCTGCAGTTACTTTCCGAGACTTTAAGTCTGCCCTGGGTTCAACTACCAGTGGAGTTAGATGAAAAATTTCAGAATCCTGATTTTACTTTCTCTTTCTTTCTCCCCTTTTGGCCTGCATTTAGAGTCTCTCAAATTTGCAGTCACTTCCAGAAACTGGAAAGTGTTAGTAATTTTTCCCAAACTTTCCCCTTCCTGTCTCGGTTCAAGAGTTACTCGAACAGACAGTGAGGCACTTCAGTACCTGAAGCGAGCAGACAGAAATCCGTTTTGTGTATGTGTTGTTTAGGCCCTTTAATTCATGTGTAACTTGTATCAGAAATCTTTGCCCATCAATTAGCTCACTGTTCTTGTCAGAGACCAACGATTCGCAGTCAGAAAAGGAGAAAATGACAGAGATTAGTTTACACAAAAAATATAAAGGGTTTTATTTAACCAAACGGAATGATAAAACTTATCCGTTACAGGCAAAAAAATAAAGTAATAATAAAAAAAAAATTATTAAACAAAGAGTCTTTTAGGTGTGGGCAGGACCTGACCTACACATGCAAGAGACTAAAATAACAGTGACACTTCGCTGAATAAGGCGAGGGCAGTACCTGACCTACGCTAAAACACAACAACACTCTAATTTCACTGTTAACTCACTGGGGGCAGGACCTGCCTGGGGCCAGCTGACTAGGTTGGAGAAATGACACGTCAGCAACACTGGCGTTCATTTCGAGGGTTTCGTCCCAGTCAAAGCTGTCATTCATTGCAGCCTCAGCAGATGGCTCCTCCAGCAGCTCGTCCTCCTCAGCAGTGGAAGGGGGCAGGGGCACTTCTGCGGGGCTCATCACCTCATCTTGGCAGAGCAGTTGGTCGAAGGAGCACACTACCTGTTCTGCTTCTTCGATTTCCATGGTGGTGGTATCCTGGGTGATGACGACCTGGTGACCATAGTTGTGGTCGTCCTCCATTTCTTCAGCGTCTTCGAACTGCTCCTCAGCAGGTCCTGCTGGTTGACCAATGGTGTCGTGCAGTGCTGATGGTGGAACCTCTTGAACAGGCCCTGTTCTCAGAGGTCCAGATCGGAGCGGCACCTTTGGATTGAGACAGTCTGCCCTTCGATGCCCCTTCTTGTTGCATGCGCTGCATTTCACCTTGTGCAGCGGCTTGGTGTCGGCAGGTTGTCGTGCAGCTGGTGGTGATGCAGCTGCAGCTGCAGCAGCAGCAGCCGGGGCAGCGGCAGCTCCGACGACGGCAGCAGCAGCAATCGGCGGGGATGGCGCAGGCCCTGCAGCACCCAACGCCGCTTCTGCCGCTATGATGTTGAGCACCGCGTCGCAGCGAGCAGCCCGGCCCTTCGGTAGCTGGAACGCGCCGGCAGGGAGTCGAATGGCGGCAGCAGATGGAGGGCCGGCAGCGAGGGGAAGGACAGCAGCCGGGCCGACTGCTTCCAACCTGGGGCGCTTTGGTGCCGGGTCACTGGGCGCCGGCGCCCTTACCTGAAACATGGGGCGTCCCTCCGCGTTGAAGCCAAAGTCCACCGAGAACAGGACGTCGGCGACGGCGGCTGTTCCGATGGTGCTGGCGGCTTGAGTGGCTTGAGCTGGACGGCATCGCTGGGCTGGGGCTGCAGTTGGTGCGGCAGCAGTACCTGCTGCCGGTTTGTTTGGAGTCTTTGATCGCTGCCGTGCCCGTCGTTGCTGTTCGTGGCAGCGATAACACACCGCCACGCCGTCCCGGAGTGGCCGCTGAGTTAGGGCCTTGCATTGATGACAAGTGTAGGAGTTGCCTACTGGAGCTGCTTGCTTGGTTGTTGGACCGGTGACTGGTGCCCGACGATTTCTCTCTTCAGCCTGCGCCTCAACGCAGCTGTAGCACAGCACGACGCCCTTGGAGGAAGGCGGCCGTGAGGTGGATCGGCGGCAGGACATGCACCGCGACTCCAGTGGGCGGTTGTCGGCAGCGTCATCTGGCAGTTTCTTGCGCTGGTTGTCTCGGCGTTGGTCGCCACCGCCCCCGGCTCCAGAGGACAGGGGTGGGCCCATGATAACCGATTTCAATTTGGCGGCCATCTTCCGGTTCACAATCTGGGTTTACAAAGATGCTTACTCGGTCAGGCCCTGACTCGCACAGGCGGCCGGTGCGCCGGTGCCGTGCCGGCTTCAACTTCGGCTTTGCCCCTACAGACAGCTCGCTAGCCAATGGGCGCGCGGCGCAGGGCGAGGGGAGCGGGGGAGGGGGCTGCGGCCGAGCCGGCCGGTGAGCCGAAGGTAGCCGAAGGGCGTGTCACCTGACCCGATCACCCACCGGCCTGGCGCGAAGCGCGCTCGGCCGGCGAGGGGGAGGGTTTCTTAGAAACAACAACAAGTGGCTGGCGGCCGGCGCAGTCAAAACAAACAAGTGGGTGCCGGCCGGCACAGTCTCGGGTTCGAGTGCCGGCTCGGGCACTTTGGCTATCTTTCCCTTGTTGTTGCCGTCGCCGTGACGGTACACCGACTGCAGGTCCTGAGTCTCGGGTTCGAGTCCCGCCGGGGCCGGGACGCCTACTTAGTCAGCATTCTGAATTTCGGCGTTTTCGGCCAGTGTGAAACAAGGAGCAGAAAGGGGGCTGCCACGGCGGCGATTGCGGCGCCGGCGGCCGTCTCGCGTCTTTGCAATGCGGTCCACATGCACGACGCGCGCCTTCCTGCCCTCTTTGTGAATTCGCACAACGATGTCGTTGATTACGTTCACAATTTTCCAGCCCGACTCCCACGCTCTTTGCAACTTAGGCGAAATTCCTTTTTTACGCCGAGGGTTGAAGAAGTAGACTTCGTCACCCTCATTGTACGGCAGGATCCGCGCGTTGCGGTCGTAGCGCAACTTCATAGCGGCCCCAGCTGACCTCAGATTTTGAGTCGCCTCGCGGTGAAGCTCACGAAGTACCTCCCTGAGGTCAGCGGGAAACCCTTTGAGTTTTGGCTCGGGGACCGGGGCCGGCGGGCGCATGTAAAGGTCAGCAGGCAGCACCAGCCTGCGCCCGTACATGAGCTCCGCGGGGCTGTACTTCAGCGCTGCGTGCTCCGCGGCGCGGTAGCTTAGCAGTACGAGCGGGATGAAGTCGGCCCAGTCTTTCTGGCCCGGCTCGATGAATTTTGAAAGTCCATCTTTCACAATTCGAACCATGCGCTCAGCTTTCCCGTTTGCCTGCGGCCGTCCCGGGGAGCACCTGTCATTTTTTTAATGCCGAAAATGCGACAGACTTCTTCCAAAAGTTTGCTTTCGAAAGGTCGCCCTTGATCCGTCCGTATGGCACGGCAAGCGCCATACCTCGACCAGATCTGGACCATGGCCTTCGCCACGTCCTCGGCGGTGCTTCCGACCTTGGGGATCACCTCGGGGAAGGACGTAAGGGCCTCGACCGCCACGAGCGCGTAGCGGTAGCCTTCCTTAGTCCTCACGAAGGGCCCCGCGATGTCAACATGCCAACGGCCGAAAATGCGGCCTTCCTGCCACACTCGCAGGGGTGCTCGGGGGCGGCGTCCCGGACCGTTACGTTCCCGGCAAACCGTGCACTCATGACAGTGATCGGCGACGTCCTGCTGATACCCGTACCAATAAAATCTCTTCTTGACAAGGGAGATCGTCTTGGCGGTGGCCTGGTGCGAGCCAGTGCCCGGCCCGCCGTGGTAAAGCTGCAGTACCTGCTTCACTTTACCGCGCGGCACAATCAGCTGGTACACGTCCTTGTTCGCCACGCCGGCGTCGTCCTCGTACCGGCGGTACAGCAAGCCGTCGTCGAGGATGGCAAGGGAGTCGAACTGGAGGAAGAGCGAGTGGGCTGCCTCGCTCATCTCCGCGGCCTCCCTTAGGGAGGGCCACTGGTCCGCCTGGACGGCGGCCAGGATGGGGCTGATATCGGGATCAGCATTCTGATCCCTCAGCCACTCGGCCGGCTCAAAGTCGGGACAGGGGCCTATCGCGATGATGTTCACACGCACCTGGGCGTCGTCCGCGAGGCCGTCGCGGGCTTCGACACGCACGCACTTTGGGCAGGTGGGCGAGCAAGGCCTCACCGGGTACCTGCTCAGCGCGTCGACGTGCGGGAGTTTGGCAGGCCTGGTGTACACAATCTCAAAATCGTAGGCCTCCAATTTCTCAATCCATCTCGCTAGCCGGCCTTGGGGTGCCTTCAGGCTTCTGAGCCACACCAAGGGGCGGTGATCCGATCGGATCTTGAAATGAGCGCCAGCGATGTAGTGGTGCCAGAATCGAACTGCCTCAATAATCGCCAATAGTTCTCTTTGCGAGATGCAAAAATTCCTTTCCGATTTATTGAGTAGTCGACTGTGGAAAGCGAGCGTGCGCTCCTCGTCTCCCTGCTGCTGCGACAGGCACATTCCCACGGCCCAGTTAGAGGCGTCCGTGGTGATGTAGAGCATTCCGCCATTTTGGTCAAACAGAGCCAGAATTGGCGCCTCAATCAGTGCCTGTTTGAGTGCTCGAAAAGCGATCTCGGCTTCTGCTGTCCACAGAAAGCGGGCCGCTTTTGTGGTCAAGCGGTGCAGCGGCGCCGCTGTGTCAGAGTACTGTTCCACAAATTTTGCGTAGTACTGACACAAACCGAGAAAACTTTTTGTTTCCGTCACATCATGCGGTGTAGGCCAGTCCCTGATCACCTAACCTAACCTAACCTAACCTAACCTAACCTTGATTTTTTCCTGGTCAGTTTGAATTCCCTCTGGAGTCCAAACATGTCCCAGTATGTGCAACTTTTTAGCAATGAGGTTGCATTTGCCGGGCTTGGCTTTTAAATTCGCTTGCCTAAACCGCATGAAGATTTTCTTCATGACGGCCAGCGCCTCATCAAAGTCCTTCGCGCCGAAAATGACGTCATCCATCATTGGCGTTAACGGAATGGGGGCAAGCACAAGCTCAAGCAAGTACTGGAAACGAGCGGGTCCGCCCGCGGCACCAAACAGTAAAGAGTTAAAGTGGACGTGACCGACCCCATTAACACTCACCGCTGTTTTGATCCGGTCTTTCGGAGCAATCACCATGGAGTGGAATCCGTTAATCAGATCCACACTTCCAGCGAATTTCTTACCCTGGAGTGATTCCAAAATGGTCTCGACTCGAGGGAGCGGGTACTGTGGGACGCGAGTTACTTTGTTTACTCCCCGCAAATCCAAACAACACCGAATTTTGCCGTCTTTCTTTTTCACTACTACTAGAGGCGAATTCCATTCTGATGTGGAATGACTGACTATGCCCTGCCTCAAGTACCCGGTAAAAATTTCTTTTACCTGCTCCCGATAGTGAATTGGAATCGGCCGGACTGGCTGCCGGACAGGGGGGCTGTCCTGCGTGTCAATCTCGAATAAAACCCAGTCACATTTTCCCATTTCCCCGTCAAGTGAAAAACAATCCGAGTATTCGCGGACCAACGCGGCAAGGCGCTGTTTGTCTTCACCACACACACCCTCACACTTGTCGACCATTTCCTGGAGAACGGCCGGGAGCGGTTCGTTGTCTGGAATAGTCGAGCGTGGGGGCGTTTCGACGAGGTGGGGGGTGTATGGGTAGCTGATGTTGGCGCTGGAGTTCGCAGGGGGCTGCGTTCTCCTTGCAGTCAGCGCGGCGGCGCGCACCTCGGGGGGCCGGCAGGAAAGCACCACTTCGGCCACCACTGCATTCCGGGGAATGACAGTGGAAGTGCCGGCAATGTTCAAAACTTGAACATTCGGGCTTTCCTGATCCAGTTCTCCCACCGCGACCAGAACCGAGCCTTTGACTCGCGTGCGCGCGGCCGGGACAATTTCAGCACGCATGACGAACCGATCAGAAGTCGACTTGACGGTGCCGACCTGCTTCTTGGCCCTCACGTTACGGCTAGGTGGGTCCGAAGCCTCGGGAGAGCGACTCCCTGAACCGGAAGGCTCGTTGATGCTGTCGACGGGGCAGGCCCTGCGCGCCGTGGCGGCGGCAGGTTGAACGAATTCGACATCCACTGGTGTAAAAGTCATCAGGATTTTCTGATGACTTTTTTTTCTGACAACCTGCCTGAATTCTCAGAAAAAAGTTATCAGATTCGTTTCTGATACAAAATGGGACACCTTTTTCTGAAGAATTTTTTCTGATGACCTGAATCCTGATGACTTTTTCCCTGACGACCTCAATGCTGATGACTTTTCTCCTGACGACCTCAATCCTGATGACTTTTCTCCTGACGACCTCAATCCTGATGACTTTTCTCCTGACGACCTCAATCCTGATGACTTTTCTCCTGACGACCTCAATCCTGATGACTTGAATCCTGCTTCTAGTCCTGACCCCCAAGCTACCTGTGTGACCATTTAGGACTTCCCTCTTGATGTAACTGCCGACACGGTGACGTGGCGCAGACCACCAGACCGTGCGCCAGTCACCTGAATCCTAGATGCTGCAGAGTATAATGGACCAATTCCTAATGTGCATAAGTAAAATCCCAGTAATATGCATACAGTTAATTAGGTGTTTGAAAATAGAAGATTTGCAAAAGACATCATTTTCAATTAAC
>CM060087.1:2228263-2234514 GCA_030522485.1 Stenchaetothrips biformis | reverse complement strand
TTCTAACGTCTAAAAATGGAGTAAAACCACCATTTTACCCAAGTGCACAAGTTCGAACGATCGCCTATTCACTGGTCGACGTTAACGGGACCGATCTAACAATTTGCAGGGACCAAGAGACGTGTCTAACTCAGACTTGAGAGGAAACGGAGTCCACTTAAGTCGATCGGATAGGCCCTGGCAGCTCGGCAAAGGTGCGAATCGGGACGTCGGGGCTTGCTGGTACACTGTTATTTTTCTTAAACGATCGCTTCCCTCGGCCACACGGGACTCGAAATAGAACAAAAAACGAAACTCTCTTCTAGTGCCTCTCAATACCTTCATTTTGACACCCAGCCGAGTCCCGTACCTCGATCCTCGACCAGTGAATCGCCGTTTGAAGGTCCGAATCGGGAACCTTGCACCAAACTGTCAAAATTGGGGAACGATCGCCTCTTGCTCCCGAACCCTTCTATTCTTTAAGCTGAAAGTCGGCTCACTTGTAGATCTTTTTATGATCTTTCGAATGAAACAACATTGAGCTCTCTAGCTTGAATGGCTCGGCCGCTAGAGCCGTTCTAACGTCTAAAAATGGAGTAAAACCACCATTTTACCCAAGTGCACAAGTTCGAACGATCGCCTATTCACTGGTCGACGTGATTGAAATCGTCCTGAATATGTTGCAGCGACCAAGGGACGTGTCTAATTCAGACATAGGAGAAAAAAGAGTCCGTTTAAGTCTATCGGATAGGCCCTGGCAGATCGGCAAAGGTGCGAATCGGGAAGTCGGAGCTTGCCGGTACACTGTTATTTTTCTCAAACGATCGCTTCCCTCAGCTACACGGGACCCGGAATAGCATTTGTAACGAGACCCTCTTCTAGTGCCACTTATTATCTTCATTTTGACACCCAGCCGAGCCCTGTATCTCGCACCTCGACCAGTGAATCGCCGTTTGAAGGTCCCAATCGGGAACCTTGCACCAAACTGTCAAAATTGGGGAACGATCGCCTCTCGCTCCAGAACCCTTCCATTCTTTAAGCTGAAAGTCAGCTCACTTGTAGATCTTTTTATGATCTTTCGAATGAAACATCAAGGAGCTCTCTAGCTTGGATGGCTCGGCCGCTAGAGCCGTTCTAACGTCTAAAAATGGAGTAAAACCACCATTTTACCCAAGTGCACAAGTTCGATCGATCGCCTATTCACTGGTCGACGTTAACGGGACCGAACTCAAAATTTGCAGGGACCAAGAGACGTGTCTAACTCAGACTTGAGAGGAAACGGAGTCCACTTAAGTCGATCGGATAGGCCCTGGCAGCTCGGCAACGGTGCGAATCGGGACGTCGGGGCTTGCTGGTACACTGTTATTTTGACCAAACGATCGCTTCCCTTCGCCACACGGGACCCAGAACAGCATTTGCAACGAGACCCTCTTCTAGTGCTATCCAATTCCTTCATGTCTAACGCAGACTTGAGAGGAAACGGAGTTGACTTAAGTCGATCGGATAGGCCCTGGCAGCTCGGCAAAGGTGCGAATCGGGGAGTTGGGGCGTGCAGGTACTCTGTTATTCTTCCCGAACGATCGCTTCCCTCAGCTACACGGGACCCGGAATAGCATTTGCAACGAGACCCTCTTCTAGTGCCATCTAAAACCTTCATTTTAACACCTAGCCGAGTCCCGTACCTCTCACCTCGACCAGTGAATCGCCGTTTGAAGGTCCAAATCGGGAACCTTGCACAAAACTGTTAAAATTGGGCAACGATCGCCTCTTGCTCCCGAACCCTTTGATATTTTAAGCTGAAAGTCGGCTCACTTGTAGATCTTTTTATGATCTTTCGAATGAAACAACAAGGAGCTCTCTAGCTTGAATGGCTAGGCCGCTAGGGCCGTTCTCATGTACAAAAATGGAGTCAAATCGCCTTTCGCACCAAATGCACAAGTTTGCACGATCGCCCATTCACTGGTCGACGTTAACGGGACCGATCTCAAAATTTGCAGGGACCAAGAGACGTGTCTAACTCAGACTTGAGAGGAAACGGAGTCCACTTAAGTCGATCGGATAGGCCCTGGCAGCTCGGCAACGGTGCGAATCGGGACGTCGGGGCTTGCTGGTACACTGTTATTTTGACCAAACGATCGCTTCCCTTCGCCACACGGGACCCAGAACAGCATTTGCAACGAGACCCTCTTCTAGTGCTATCCAATTCCTTCATTTTGACACCCAGCCGAGTCCCGTACCTCGCAGCTCGACCAGTGAATCGCCGTTTGAAGGTCCAAATCGGGAACCTTGCACCAAAGTGCTTAAATGGAGGAACGATCGCCCCTCCCTCCAAAACCCCTCAAAAAGTAACGCTGGTTTCAAGCATGCTTATAGAACTTTTAAAGAGCTTTCGAATGAGACCTAGAGCGACTCTCTAGCACTTATGGTTCGCCTGCCACGTCCGTGCCAATGTCTGAAAATGGATTCATATCGCCTTCCGACTAGAATGCTTAAGTTCGAACGATCGCCTATTCACTGGTCGACGTTATCGGGACCGATTTCAAAGTTTGCAGCGACAAAGAGACGTGTCTAACTCAGACATGAGATAAAACGGAGTCTGCTTAAGTAGAACCGTTAGGCCCTGGCAGCTCCGCGAAGGTTCCTATCGGGAAGTCGGAGCTTGCTTGTACACTGCTATTTTTTCCAAACGATCGCTTCCCTCGGCCACACGGGACCCCGAATAGCATATGCAACGAGACCCTCTTCTAGTGCCATCCAATACCTTCATTTTGACACCCATCCGAGTCCCGTACCTTGCTGCTCGACCAGTGAATCGCCGTTTGAAGGTCCGAATCGGGAACCTTGCACCAAACTGCTGAAATGGGGGTACGATCGCCCCTCTCTCCAGAACCCCGTGAATCATAACGCTGTCCTCCAGCATGCTTATAGAACTTTTAAAGAGCTTTCGAATGAGACCTAGTGCGACTCTCTAGCACTTATGGTTCGCCTGCCACGTCCGTGCCAATGTCTGAAAATGGAGTCATATCGCCTTTCGACCAGAATGCTTAAGTTCGAACGATCGCCTATTCACTGGTCGACGTTATCGGGACCGATCTCAAAATTTGCAGGGACCAAGAGAGGTGTCTAACTCAGACTTGATAGGAAACGGAGTCTACTTAAGTCGATCGCATAGGCCCTGGCAGCTCGGCAAAGGTGCGAATCGGGAAGTTGGGGCTTGCAGGTACACTGTTATTCTTCCCGAACGATCGCTTCTCTGAGCTACACGGGACCCCGAATAGCATATGCAACGAGACCCTCTTCTAGTGCTCTCCAATACCTTCATTTTGACAACTAGCCGAGTCCCGTACCTCGCACCTCGACCAGTGAATCGCCGTTTTAAGGTCCGAATCGGGAACCTTGTACCAAACCGCTGAAATGGGGGAACGATCGCCTCTCACTCCCGAACCGCTGTAATTGTAATCTTGAATTTTTACATGCGATTAGAACAACTCAATAGCTTTTAAATGGGAGTCCAACGAGTCTCTTTGGTCGCATAGTTCGGCCGCCAGAGCCGTTCCAACTTCTAAAAACGGAGTCAAACCACTATTTTTCCCAAGTGCACAAGTTCGAACGATCGCCTATTCACTGGTCGACGTGATTGGGACCGGTGTGAAAGTTCGCAGCAACTAAGAAACATGTCTAAGATAGACTTCAGTGAGAACGGAGTCCCTTTTTCCCGAGTCCTTTCGTTATGGCAGCCCGCCAAAGGTGCGAATCGGGACATCGGAGCTTGCCGTCCCACTGTTATTTTTCTTGAACGATCGGTCCATTTGGCAAACAGGGACTCGCAGTAGCATTTTAATTGGTGAAGCCGTCTAGCACTATTCATTACCTTCGTTTAGACGCCTAGCACAGCCCGTTAGCTCCCACCTCGACCAGTGAATCCCCGTTTGAAGGTCCAAATCGGGGACCTTTCACCAAATCGCTCAAATTGGGGAACGATCGGCCCTCCCTCGCGAACCCTTCTTTTTGAAACGCCCTTCTTTGGCATGCTTATAGAGCTTTTAAAGAGCTTTCGAATGAGACCCAGAGCGACCCTCTAGCACTTATGGTTCGGCTGCCAGGTCCGCGCCAATGTCCTAAAATGGAGTCAAATCGCCTTGCGATCAGAATGCCCAAGTGTGAACGATCGCCCATTCACTGGTCGACGTGCTTGGGACCGACTTCACGTTTTGCAACACTCAACTGACATGTCTTGCCGTCATTTGAGCGTAGACAGAGTCCCTTTTATGGCATGCGTTTTTCCAGGGCAGCCGGCCAAAGGTCTCAATCGGGAAGTCGGAGCTTGCCGTCCCACTGTTATTTTTCATGAACGACCGCTCCCTTTGGCTAACAGGGACTCGCAGTACCATATAAAATGATTTCATCGTCTAGCGCCATGTAAAACCTTCGTTTAGACGCCCAGCCCAGCCCGTTAGCTCTCGCCTCGACCAGTGAATTACCGTTTGAAGGTCCAAATCGGGAACCTTGTACCAAACTGCCTAAATTGGGGAACGATCGGCCCTCCCTTGCGAACCCCTCCGGACTTAATCATCGTTTTCAGCATGCTTATAGAGCGTTACAAGAGCTTTCGAATGAACCATGACGCGACCCTGTATCATTTTTCGTTCGGCCGCTAGAGCTCTGCCAATGTTCAAAAATGGAGTCAAATCGCCCCTTTCCCCCCCAACGCTCAAGTACGGACGATCGCCCATTCACTGGTCGACGTGTGCAGCATCGGCTCGGGGTGCCGCCACGTCCAAAGTTCGTGTCTTAGCTAGGCTCGAGCGAAGATGGAGTCCTTTTTCATCGCTTCGTTCGGCCGTGGCGGACCGCCGAAGGTGCCAATGAGGGAATCGGAGCCCACGGGTACACCGTCATTTTTCTTGAAAGACGGGTCCTCTCGGCCGACGGAGACTCACGGCAGCATGACATCCATTCGTTATCTCTAGGGCGTTTCAATACCTTCATTTTGAGACCGAGAAGAGCCTCCCAGCTCGTACCTCGACCGGTGAATCGCCGTTGGAAGGTCCGATTCCGGAACCTTGCACCAAATTGCTCAAATCGGGGGACCATCGGCCCTCCCTCCGGAACCCCTTTGTTCTTGCAGGTGGTTTTCGGCATGCATATAGAACTTTTCAAGGGCTATCGAATGACGTGTGACCGAGCCCTCTAGCTCGGACCGTTCGGCCGTCAGGGCTCGGCGAAGGTTCGATTCGTTTCAAAACGTGTGACCCCCCCGACTGTTTTTGCCCCTTTCTCCCCCTCGCCGCGTCTCCAAGACCCGATCTCTCGACACGATCTCGTAGAGGGGACGCCGATATGGCCTCTCGTCGAAACCGGGGTCCGTTATCTCAACCCGTTCGGCCGGGAGAGGGTCGTAAAGGTCCTTTCGGGTAGTCCGTCTTTGGGGCCCCCGAAGGCACCCTTACCGACGTGCCTGCGCGCACCGCCGGGTACCTGCGTCTGCTTTGAACCTTCCCCTTTCCAACGACGCGCTCCGTTCGTCTCGACCGCTTCTCCTTCTGGTCGAAAAACGCGTTTGAAAAAGTGTCCTTTTTGCCAGCGCCTGCAGAACGCCGCATAGGCAACCCGTTCGGCCTCCCCGTACGGCGTGTTGCCTACCGATAAACTTGCATCGCCTATAGCTCCGGAACGGCTGGGCCGATCTCGACGCGCGACGCACGGGACGACTCGGGGCGACGAGACGCAGCCTCCGGTATACGGTTCATCCCGATCCGAGGACTCGTTCGGGATCTGACCTTCCCATGATACGGTCCTGTGCAGAGCGCCGCGCCGACGGCTCTCGAGGCCGAACGGCTGACCCGATCGGGTCGCGCGGGTGACGGGCGGAAAGCGAAAGGCCGGGCCAAGACGCTCGTGTCAATACGCCACCGATCGGACCAGAGACGCCGGAGTGACGCCCGCACCAACTTGTGCTTAATATCGTTCGCTTAACGGGTCGGGGCGGCCCTGGGGCACTCTGACCGATGCAGCGACGGGCCCGGGGGGACTTAGTCGAATGGGGCGGTGGGTCGCGGGGAATCGTACGGGTATGGGGGGGGGCGGGGGGGACTCGTACGGGTACAGGGGGACCCCGGGGACATGGGCGTTTCGGGCGGCGGGCCAAAGGGGGACTCGCACGGAAACAGAGGGACCTTGGGGACATAGGCGTTTGGGGCGGCGGGCCGAGCGGGACTCGGACGGATTGGAGCCTCGGGGGACGAATGGGGCGGTAGGCCGGAGGGTCCCCG